>OX578133.1:81238944-81416444 GCA_951213105.1 Amaurobius ferox | reverse complement strand
CCGCATTCAAATGCTAAGAACCATGTTTATTTATCAGTCACGCGCGTAATAATGGATTTGAATATACATTAAGTCCCCTATTACCAGTCTGCCTTTAACTGATCTCCGTTTTATCCGACATTAGCCGAACGCATTGATTTCTCGAAAATTATATATATTGAAAAATAAATAAAGAAAGATCTTACATTTAGATTTTTATATATGCAATATTTTACAGATGATTTAAATAAGTGTAAATTTTTTATCAAGTTTCTTCATATTCTGGAATAGTCTTTGTATATGCGTATGAGAGGATGAGGTGCGTGTATGGAGTAAATCAAGAATAAATGTACATGCTGCCGTCACATTTTTTTATTCAGATATGTTACGTAAAAATCCAAGAACTATATTTTTGCAATTTTAAATCGAAGGTAATTCAAGATTTACGATTTTTAAACCTTGATCTTTATGGATATCGTTAATAGTTCATACAATTTAAAAAAATATCATTAAAATTTCTTTACTAATTTTTTTTGTAATGTTTCCTCCCCCGTGCTCATAGCAGAGATAAAACTGCTTCTTACAGTTGTATCTGAACGGTTGCTAGGAGTACACTGCTTTTGACTCAAGGAAGAGGGCTCGTAAAGTCCTTGAAACAATTGTAGTCAACTTAATTGTACCTGCTTTCAAGTAAATACTAGAGAGTTGTATAGCCTGAATTCTAAGTTTTTGTCACATGACATTTATATTCAATTTGCTTCATTAATTCTTTGTATTTCTATATAGAAAGTAGAGTCAAAAATTTCATCGGATTGGAGACTTTACTATACAAATGTTAATGCCTTTAAAAATTTCCAAGAACGTTTATAATGATCAATAATATAAAAACTCTTTCTAAATATAGCATACTAACTTTTAAGGGTTAACCGTTTTTGAAGGCAAAAATACAGCCGCATTCTTTAGGGAGAATAAGAAGTGAAACGCTGTTTGATCAAGCAAGTTAGCATCGAGGTAGCTTCATGCAAGTTATGCAATTGAACAACAGTACACGTGACTGAAAGTAGAGAAAGGGAGAAATGAAAGAGTCAAAAACCAAGGAGGTAGGAATATGGGAGGCAGGATACTGCGAATGGCCAGTAAAAACTTCAGAGGGAAGAAAGGATAAAATACAGAATGAACGGCGTAAAAACAAAGCCGTAAAAGAACGGGTAGCAGAGCGAAAACAACAACTGAATAGTGAGTAATCCTACTACAACTGTAACGGAAGAACATGAGACAAAAATAAGTTGTAAAAAATACAAACAAGAAAAATAAGTAGAAATTAATCGAAAACGAGTTTGTGCTTCTAGTTTTTTCTAAAGAAGAAGCAAATATTTTGCCTTCGAAACCGGTTGACCTATAAATTTTAGTATATTCTGCATTTAGACGAAGTTTTTATAATATTGGTTCTTATGACAGCTGTTTCTGAACGGTTTTTGAATGATTTATAATGATGTCGGTCGATATGATGTGTATATCTACTAGGTGTGAGCATAGTGATTCAGGAGCTAATGTAAGTATAACTGTGAAACTAGATTTTAGATTTATTTTTTATTGCTTAGATGTATTACGTTTAATTATAACTATTATTCAACTGTTTTATATTATTAGATTTAAGACTCATAGCGTCTCATTGTAATGAAAACTCTGGGAGATTAACAGGATAAATGTTTTTCGTCACAGGCGAAAAATGACATTAACACTAGATGAAATGATGTAGAGAGTCTTAAGTGATAATCAGGGATAGGCTTAGATGCGAAGAGTAATCCGAGATCTGTGTCAATTTGGGAAAGAATTATCGAGACTTGAACAGCTGTGGATCCAAATCCAAACAAATATGTTACAGCGACTTATACAAATGTTTGGAGTGCCTCAGGGTTGGTATGTAGAACACATGCTGTAAATAAAAGTAATCATATGTAATATAAATCATATGGGTTAAATCTTTTCAGATACATGTGTTATTATAATTTAGATTTATTAAGCAATTGGTATTCATGCACAAAAAAGCATGATGCATTTCGTCAAAATATTGCGTCAATATTGGCTAGACGTATAAAAAGGGCGTTTAAATCAATAAATAAAATACACACAAAGGATAAGGAACTTGTGTAACGTATATAAGCACAAATAACAAAACAGTGCAGCAATCAGTAGAGCTTTAAAGTGTTTCCACTAATATCTGGAAATTCAGAGAAAAACAACTTTTCCATAACATGTTATGAGAGTCAATATAGCGAAATAAATTGCTTTAAATGAAACCTATTCAGATTTGAATAGGAGTTAATCGATTTCAAACCGAATGTTCAATCTAATTTGATTCTTTTGAAGAACCCCCCTCCCCCAATAGTAATAAAACTAGTTGTCGTCTACAAAATTACTCTATGGACAAAATTAAAGGTTTTGATCTTTTGTTTTTATTTGTCTGGAATCATTGAATGGGGGTTCATTAGCATTATGAGTTTTACATTGAAAATGGGCTGCTTTCGAGTATTAAGACTTCTTATCTAACAACCATTTTGACAATTTCAAAATTCGTTGAATCTATCGTAACTCTATTGAGAAACCGATGGTTATGTCGGAAGATGAGGCATTTAATTTTATCAGACTGAAATAAATACTGCTTTCTTATAGTTTTATCTTCTTTCTATAAATATTAACTTGATGTGTATTGGAAAAGTGTTGAAAAAGTGATGTGTATTAAAGTGATGTGTATAGTGATGTTTATTAAAGAGATGTGCATAGTGATGTGTACAAGGAAAGTATTGAGACTTGGTTGAAAGTTCGAACTGAAGTTTTCGACGGCAGAGCACGTATCAAGCATCCCTAAACTTTAATCGAACGTTTTTGAGGTGGTGGTGTGTGTGTGTGTTTGCGCGTGTACGTGTGTGTCCGTCCGTGAGTCTGTGGATGAGATATCTCATAAATGAATGAAGCGTTTCAGAAAATTTTTGGCACATTTTCTGCAATCAGTGAATACTGGAACCCTATTGTTTTAAACGTGATAGATTCCCCCCCCCCTTTTTCGAATGAATTTTCGAGAAACGTTAAAATATCACAAACTTGAACAATGTTAAATAAATAAGTCTTTAACACTTAAATTCTCACTAGAATAAAAATAACACAAATTTTATAATGCTAGAATGAACCGTTCTAGATATATATCACAAATTTCAAATGAATGTTTAAAAACGTCAATCAAAACTCAGGACTTTCAATACTGTTATGTAAATAACCATTTTATACGTAAATGAGTGACATGGACTTTGGAACACTAGTATGAACCGTTCTCGAGATATTGACGTTTTTAAAATAACCTTAAAAAATCATAATGGGTGCGGCAGTGAAACGGGCGATTTTACAAATACTGTAAATAAATAACTCGCCATTTTTATTTCAATTTATTAATACCCAGAAAATAACATAAAAAATAAATTTATTTCATTGAGGATACAAGCTTGACTTTCTGAAAATATTATCTGTGAGTTGGCCTCCATTTTGATGCAAGGGAGTTTTCACAGTTCTTGCATTTCCACCTCTTTTTAACACTTTATAACATGGTTGAAAAGTTTTTATGACTTTGTCCATTCTGTCTGTCTGTCCGTTCGCCCGATAACTGCCGTAAAAATGACTTTATCAAAATGAAATTTTACTATGTTGTTGAGACAGTCTGTGAGACATATGGGAAGGTAAATGAATAATATCACCCAATTAGTTTTGGATTGAACCCGGATTGAAATAATGAAATACATTGGGACTTAATTTTTCAAACATTTTGTAAGCAAATTTAAAATTCACATATTGCTTTGAAAATTTTCGAAAATATTGAAATTATGCAATAAAATATATAAAAAATTTCAGCACAATATGTTCGGTAGTTTTTTAAATAAAAATTAAAATAATAATTACACCTATATAATATGAAGAGATCACGTGACACACTTCAAAATAAAATATGGCATCCATCTTTGCTTCCTGACTAAAAATTGTGATTTTTAAAGTTCATTTAAATTTATATTTAGTGCTGCATTCGTCCTAAAACCGCTTTATTTTTGAGTATTTTCCGTACATCTCTATTCTGCTCCAACTTAATTACAATATTTTTGAGTTTAAATGATCATCAAACTTTGATTATCATTATCATATTTGATTATTGATTACAACGAAGCCTAATTTTAATGGATGCAGAATGTAAATAAGTGATTGTAAGATGAATTGTATAAGAATTACTGAATTTTTTTCACGCAAAATTATTTAACTCTGGAGTCTGGAATAAAAGTGTATGAATGAAATATTTACTGCTTTTACACAAAGAGTCAGACAATTTATATTTCAATGACATCCTTTGAATAAAGTTCATTTTTTTTCAATGAAGTTTTAAGTTTTCAAGTAAAATTATTTGTCGTAGTTCTGGGATAATTAAAAAAATATCGCTGCTGAATGTATAGCGTTTTTGAGATGTTTAAATAAAATTCCATTTCAGTTGGAAAGTGTTTCACAATCAATGCTTTATTCATGGTTGATTTTTCTTGTTTTAAATGTTGCACCATTATTACACCGTTCCATTGTTGCATGGTTACTGAATACTAGAGTGGGAGGGTTATAACGGTCGTTGCCCTCTTGCATCCCCACCTGTACAATGGTCTCCAGTCATTCTTAAGAATCACTCGTTTCATTGACGTACCCTTCATAAAATTAAAAAAAAATAGTATTATACAATAGGTTTACTTTCCATATTCCATATTATGCGATAAATCTGTTGACGCCAATTTTGTTGGTCTAGTCCGTTTCAATTACGAGAGATGATATGTTTCGTCATGTTTTGTATTTTGACGTCGAAAATTTTGCAAATAGTCATTTATTTCACAAGCCATTAATTAAAGTTTATTTGTATTTCGATGATGATTTTCTTTTTCTTTCGATCCAGACCGTCCTACCTACCCGAAAGTGTAAGGTATCTGTTTGGACGGCCGGAACAGTACGGAAACCCAGTGAAAGCTGCATCCACAGAGATCGTATCCTCCTTCCCTTTTCATCAATTTCTCAGACTAGCTTTCTGATCCACAGATTTAACGTTTCTGTACTCCGCGTAAACCCGGAGATAGTTTGGGCAGAGCCGATAATCGAACTCGTGCACTCCAAGTACTATGCCCATACCTTATCCATTGAACTATCCCAACGCTTGATGATGATTTTCTGCTTCTTCGACCCAGACCGTACCCCCCGAAGATGGGAGGTATATGTTTGGAAGGCCGGGAAGTGCCACCCAATTTAGACCGGAACCCAGTTGGAGGGGCGTCTACAGGGACAGTACCTTTCTCCCCCTTACCGATCCACATATTTAACATGCCTGTTCTCCGCGTGAAAACTGGCACAGTTTGTGTAGAGCCCAGAATCGGACCCAGGTTGCAATCTTAATGCGCTATGATGATGATTTTGCACGTGAGTATAAGTCATTCTATTTGGACTAATAAGTTGCCAAAAGTTTCCAATTTCGACTTACGTGGTGTTAATTGGCTGCCAGAAGCTTTATGCTGTGAATCTAGCACGCCATTATTTTACTGCGTAAGAAGCAAAGTCATTGATTAAGTAGGGACAGACATGTGTTGCCCCCATCAGATTATTTTGATATTTAAATTTAATCCCTGTTAGGGATTAAACGAAATTGATGTATGAAAAATACTGCATTTGATATATGGAATTACAATAAGTAGTTTTATCGGAACAAATCAAACCTAACTGTCGGAAATCCAATTTAAAAATCTTGATTGTGATCTCTTGAATCATAATACTGCGAGGAGGTTTATAATTCCTTGTTTCATTTCTACTCTTTTTCTTCGATCGATATGGAACAAATGTTGCTGAAACATCCGCGATATCTCGTTCGACCAGAATAAAAAAGAAAGCGCCTGATAGAAAATAGAATGGTTGTCATAAAAAAGAGATAAGTTAAATGTTGTACTTGCATGGGTTTTAATTTTAAATATTGCAAATGTGTGATGTATATCTCGAGAAAGTCGTGTTTATAGTGTAGAAGAGAATTGGGATGCTTGAATCCCTTTTAAAAGCACACATTTTTCTATTTTTTAAAAAAGTAATTATTCTAACAGAAAATTTATGAAGGTGCCTTCCTATGGTGCAAATGGTGCGTACGCCATTTTAATGGAACTGTTAAGAATTTTTATTTCGTATAATCATCCGACTTTTCTGAAAGTCGGAAGTGACATCTCCAGAACCGGAAACGGAAGACTTTAGTGAAACCATATCGCCTCTGGAATTCGATGCTGAATCCATATCAATGATCATCTAACTAAGGATCTGCAGCCAATCCTGAGAAATACATATATGTTCCAAGGAAATGCTTTTTACCGGAAGTAAAAAAACGCAGAAGTGCAAATATATAGTGCCCCCCCCCTTACCTCCTTTGTAATTTAATGCTAAATCCGTACCAGTCATCATCTAAGCTATATCTATAGCCAATCCCGAGAAATACATGTTTCAGGGTAAATGCAAATTTTTGAATCGGAAATGAAATTTCCAGAACCGAAAGTGGAAATACTTAGTGAGTCCCTTACTCTCTCTAGAATCTGTTAAAAATGTCTGTTGAAAATGTTAACTGCAGTAAAACGTGATTACAACGAATATGATTGGGTCAAATTAATAATAATTGTCATATTTTGATAACCAATAATTCTATGCATCTTTTCACATTACCATGCTTTTTAAAAATATGTTAAATCACCGTATTGTTTTAAATATTTTAGCTGTTGTAAAAACTAGATCGGATGTTGTAAAAACCAGATCGGATGTTGTAAAAACCAGATGGGATATTGTAAAAACTAGATAGAATGTTGTAAAAACTAGATAGGATGTTGTAAAACCCAGATCGGATGCTGTAAATACCAGATCGGATGTTGTAAAAACCAGATGGGATATTGTAAAAACTAGATCGATGTCGAAAAAACTAGATCGGATGTTGTAAAATCCTGATCGTATGTTGTAAAAACCAGATCGGTTGTTGCAAAAACCAGATCGGATGTTGTAAAAACCAAAGCGGATTTCCCAACATTAGGGAGGATTGATTCACCTGTTGAAAACTACGTGCAAAGTTTACTACAATTGGGCCCACGCAATAGAATATGAAGGAATCTCAAAACCTTTTTCTCTATATAACTACACTATAAAAGATTTATGGGCCCTTTCAAATATAAAAGGAAATTTAATGATCTTAGTAGTTTAATGGACAGCGGAGATCGGTGATTCGATTCCCCGCTGAGACAAGTGTTCTTTATAAAGCTTAAGCATTTCAGTGATAAGGAACCATTCCAAACATCATTAGAACTGATTCTTTCTGTTATACACATTATTTCTCGTTATACACAGAGTTAACTGTATAATGAGTAAAGTAAATGAAATAATTAACTACTTTAATCAACAACAAGTACTCATATAATTTATCAGAAATAACTAAATTAATATCTTTTAGAAACAGTCTATAAGCTACATTCAATAGTTAGAAAGTCATTGAAGGTGTTGGTAATCTAAAAAGTCACGCACAAATTTTCTTTATAAACTCACTGTTTCTGTAGCACTGTTGGTCATGTGATATGGCTGGCCACTTTAGGGAGCCTCTACATCCTAGAACATTTTCTTCATCTTGAGAACATTTTCTTCAATTGGGTGAATAAAATTTGCATTTATTGGCTATGATCGTCTTAAAAATTTATATAAGTTTTCTATTTTCGGAACGCTTCCGATATAATTAAGTACACTTAATTTTTGTTCACATTATACCCCCTCAAAAATATCTGCAATATCAATAGTGGCTGCTTGATTATGTGCCATGGCGTTCTGGAGTATGTATGGGGCGTAGAATTGTTCATTAAAACGTAAATATATGTATCTTTTGAAGAGAGATATTTTTCTGTCATAAATGGAGTTATATAGAATACTAGTATTTAAGCCCTGTCAAAAGCAGGTAAACTAACACTGAAATTAAGTTGCAACATTTATCTTAATAAGTTTTGTTCTAATTAACAATGTAACATAATTAGCTTTGAAAACAAAGCTAATTATTGAATAACAATTATTATTGAATAATATTTGAATAACAATCGAAAATTGGCTAAATTAGGTTATGTCTGGAGTTGATACTATACGTGCCTAAAGTAGAAGTCACCAGAAGTCTTCTATATAGGGTTTAAAAATACTTTTCGACTTATCCCTATGTTATCATCCCGGGAGAAAAATCAAAAATCCAGCTTTGTTAGATCCTGTCCAATGGACGATATTACAAGTGTGCAAAGATTTGGCTTTCTAGGTCACTGGGAGGGACGGTTTGAAGAGTCTGGAAAGACAAACACATGTTAAGCAATTGTTTTATAAATATGATTCCTAGCGTTATATAAGTTTACACATGTTCTGCTTTATTGTAGAGTGCTAGATAAAACTGCCTCGAATGAAATTCGGAAAGTGAGTTGCGTTGAATGAACGCATAGGACCATCTACCAAAGTGAAAAATCACGTGTTGTTTCGAAAGAGAAAAATCACGTGTTGTTTTGAAAGGGAAAAACCGCGTGTTGTTTCGAAAGGGAAACATCAGGTGATGTTTCAAAAGTATGTAATCGTACAGTGAAGAAATCATGTGCGAAATCAAAACGGTTTCCCACAAATAGTGATGGTCATAACGATAAAGATATACCGATCCTTACATGGTTTTACAATGCATCGATGTTTCGGATAGATACACTTTCATATACGAAAATTATTCTGTATCGATACAATGGGTTTCGTTACGTATCGTATCAAAGTTTCCCTCTATTTGTGAGCTTGTTTACTTCTCGGTGAATTTTAATTTTCGAAAAATTATAATAATTTGTTTATTGATAAAATCAATTTGGTGAATTATCTGTTTTGCTAAAAGTATTCTTCTAGATCTTGTAATTTGTTCTAATATGCTAAAACTGTTGGAAGTTCTAAAAATAACGACGCCTAAAAATAATTTGTGCGCAGCGCAAGACTTTCCCTACATACTACGAGTACTTTACTTCTTTCAATGCAAAAATAATTTTGAACAAGAAACTCGACACAATGTTTGTAACGCTGAGATTTGGCGCTTTTCTGGATGACAACATGTAAAATTATTTTGAATTACCAAATGAACTTTAATTTCGCGCAAATATACCTTGAGGATTGGAAACATTGTTAACATCTGCTAAGCAATATACTCCATTATATTTAATGCGTTAATTATTAATTCATCAATTTGGCGTCATTTTGCTGCACCTTAGGAATAGCACCTTAGCAGTTTATTAAGAATTTTGCATTTGATTAGTGTCATTAATCTAGTCATGTCATATTCATTATGCTGTAGAATTATGTTATAATTATACTTTATATAATTTTCAGGCAGTTCGCTAAATAACAATTCGCTAAATAAAAATTTAAATTACGCTTTTAATTTTTAAATATTTCAATTTTAAAATTTTAAATCACAAAAAATTTTACACTGCAAAATAGACTATAAATCTTGAGATCATTATACATTTCTGCAAATAGAAATTTTTATTAGAAAAATTCTCGGTGAAAAATATTTCTCAAAAATTTGTTTCATTTAAATAAAACTGATAACATGTATAAACAAGAAAGATCAATCATGCTTAAAGCATTGATTATGAAACACTTTACAACTTCAATGAAATTTTATTTAAACAAGTCTAAAATGCAATATATTCCTCGGTAATATTTTGAAACTTATCACAATACTGCATTAATTTATTATATTTGAAAACTTAAACCTTCATCGAAAAAAATGAACTTCTTTCAAATGACGGCATTGAAATATAAATTGCCTGGTTTAAACATCTCTAAAATGTTATACATTCCTCGGTAATAGTTTTAGAATTATCATAATACTGCGATAATTTATTATATTTGAAAACTTCTTCGAAAACAACTGAAATTAATTCAAATGACGTCATAGAAAAAATAACACGCCTGGATCTCTCGATAAAAACAGGATTTCATTCATAACTTTCTCCCATTCATTTCATTCATCACAATACTATAATAATTTATTTTATTTATACATTTTGTTTAAGACCATGGAGCTACAAAAAATTAAACTCTATGCTTGAAACTTCATCGAAAAAAATCGTCCTTCTCTTTATGAAATCAATTAATATTTCATTCATATCAGCCATGCAGACTCCATGGACTAAATTATTTTGTGTTAAAAAAATACTGGAATTCTAATACAACTCATTCTATATATTTTGCTGTTTACATTTTACATAGGTGAAAAATAGGCTTAGTTGTTGAAATAATCAAATTTAGATGAGCATTTAAACTCAAATATATTGTCATTACGTTGTTTCAGTATGTAGATGCACATAATTTAAGCAACAATAAAGTAGTTTTAGGACGGATACAACACTCAATATGAATTAAAAAGAACTTAAAAAAATCACGATTTTGAAACAAGATGGATGCCATATATCATTTTGAAGTGGGTCATGTGATCATTTCATATCATAGTCACGTGATCGTTTCATATAAGAGGTGTAATTATTATTTTAATTTTTATTTACAAAACTACTGAATATATTTCGCTGAATATTTTTATATATTTTATGGAACAATTTAAATATTCCCTAAAATTTTCGATGCAATTTGTGAATTTTAAATCCGCTTAAAAAATGTTTGAAAAATTAGGTCCCATAGGGCTCAATGTATTTCATTTTTTCGACCCGGGTTCAATCCAAAACTAATTGGGTAATATTATTCATTTATATTCCCATAGGTTCTACAAACCGTCTGAACAACATACTAAAATTTCATTTTGATTAAGTCATTTTTACGGCAGTTATCGTGCTAACGGACAGACAGACAGAATGAACAAAGTCATAAACACTTTTCAACTTTGTTGTAAAGTGTTAAAAAGAAGAAAATGGAAAGAGAAATCCGTAGCGAAATTAAAAGACGTGCCAGTTTAAAAGTCCAGAATTTCAGATTATTCGAATTTTGGGAATTCTTGCATTAGGACTTTTACTGCAATTTGTTTGATGAAATGTCAGTTTACTAAAGATTTCTTAAAGACCTATGACATTTTTTTCATACCAAATAGCAAAGGGCTATAAGAGAAAATAAGAATTTAAATGTTTTAATAAATGAAATTAGCATTAAGAACTAGGATTATTATTTAAGACAATACAAAAATAGTCTCTCATGTCATGTGTTTTCTTTTTACTGTGCTATATTTCATAAAGCAACATTTCCCGGACACATAGTACTCTTTGACGAGTATGAGTATTTTCCCACATTTCTGTCTACGGAACTGTGATTGCACCTTATGAGAAACGAAAAACTGATATAAAAGTGACAGAACCTAACACGAAACTGTTTAGAACTTTGAAATGGCAGAGAAATGACCCACGGAAGAACTTTTTTTTAGGGCAGACGCCCATGGACACATGACAAATGAGTTCTCTGCAGTTGGTCGACACTGCAACTTCGATCCGATGCAGTGAGAATGAGGTGAGGCACTGGGAAAGGTTTTGTTTGAAATTGCTACATTCGTGTGTTTAGAAAATGAGATGGGAGAATTTAACAGCAAGTTCTTCTAAAAATTAAAAGTAAAAATTATTCTAAAAGATTAAAAAATAAATAAATGTATTTCAAGTGTAATTTTTGTAGAATCTGTTGTAAGAGACCTGAATATTTATAATTGTAGTACTTAACTGCGTTTTATTCGTAGCAAAAATTTTTCCATACTACTATTTTTACTAATAACTTTTGGAAGCATCTATTTCTCAGGATTTGCTATATATAGAAATTAGACGATGACTAATATGAAATTAGCATCAAATTTGAGAGGGGGAAAGGAAAAAGCTGGTAACACCAATGAAATAGGATGTCACTTCTGATTTTCCCGATAACTTGCATGACTGTATGAAATATCTGTGTGCGAGAATATGAAAATGCTTAATAGTTATGTTGAAAATGAATTATACACACCACTTGCCACACATTTCTTTTAGTTTTCGTGTCGATGTATATGTTTACTGAGTTTGATACGTATCTGTTAGCCTGGAAAATTATATCAACTTAAAATCGTGTGTAATTTTAAAATAAATTTACCATCGTACTTATGGGAAATATTGTTTAATTAGGAAATTTCTTTTTTTCTTTTTTTTTTAAATCAAATGGCCGGGCAGTTGACTTTCATCATTCGCCTATATCGGCCAGGAACGTGAACCATTTAGCCATCCTAGGACGTTGCCCTAGGCGTACCAGAGGGAGCGGAACACACTGCGCCCAACAACACAGCATCCATGCCTTACGTGGGACTTGAACCCACAATACGGCGGTCGAACGATCGCTTGGAAACGCTCGCCTTGACCGTTCGACCACCGAGTCGGCAATGTTAAAGGTCATTGGATTTTCTTTCTTGTCAAGATGCCATGTGCTGTTTGGTTCAAATATTTCTTTTTACTTTTTAATATTACAATTACAGAGTTGTAAAGACCTAGATAAATAATTATTTCCTGCAATCAAATGGGTTTGTTGGGAAGGAATTTAAAGTTGCCAAAATATGGGAAATTGTAGCATGAGCATTGTTATTTCTCAAAAATTTGCTACGCTTTGCATTGTAAAAAAATAATGTGATTTTATGAACGAAAATAATAAATTACTTAGTATTTAGATTTGTAGAAAGACAGAAACTCAGGCTTATCAAACCCAATAAAAATATTAAATTGTGAAATTTTTTCAATAAAAAAAAAAAGTGGAAACTATATTTTTTTGAGAACAAAGGAAATTTTATTAAATCTGCAAATATTTTATAAGTAAAATGCTTTCTGGGCTATAAAATACTTAATTTACTTGAATATATTTTTCATATTCACGTAATGTTAAAACTTCTATTCTCTTTCCGTTCGCCTGTTTGAATTCCAGAGAATATCAAAAAAGGATTTAATTTCTAAATTCCAAAATAAATTAAAACTCATTAACTTGCATAACCCAAATCTAAATGAAATTTTTATAGCTTATCATCATTCACCGTTTAATAAATAAACGGAAGAATAAATAGAAAAATTGATTCACAAAAAATAGCTGAAGATAATTACGCAAGATAATAACCTAAACTTGTTTCGATGCAAATGAATATACATCAGCAAAAATTATCACACAATTAAAAATATATCCGTGTTTATAGTTTATTTCTCTTCTGTTTGAAAACAATTTTTTAATATAACTTACTTTCCTTTTCTTTTTCTTTCTTAAACTTACTACTTTCTTTTCAAATGGGAGCAGTGTCAAGCCACTGAATAATAAAATCAGATTCCAAGGTCTGGCTAATGGGATTAAACACACGTGTAAGCTTCCTATTTGTCGCTCCAAGTGGAAACATTATTGATCCAGGTGAAAGGTTCATTTAGAGGGTTTCTTTGAATCTCAGAGAGGGGCAATTTGGAAGTTTACGCGTTGAGTGTTTCATTTAAATTACTTCAATAAACATCGGATACCTTATTAAAAAGAATATCGTAATTATATTATGCCGTTTTTGATATGTATTCAAAGAAGTTTCCTTATATTTGTATGAAAAATAATTTATTAATTCCATGTTTATGGAATGGATGGTTGTGTAATAATTAATAACTCAAGTATATTTAACGGGATTTGTCAGTTAAACTTGAAGAGGATTATCTTTAAATTGAGCTCAAAACAACACTCGGTCACAACAGTGGATCGAACCCAGTCCTCCTGGATTGCGTTCATATGTGCTATCAGCTACATTACGCCGGAATTATTTGCTATTTCATACTATCGTTCTTCAAAGCTTATATACAGAATTTGCGATTATGCACATGATCTTATAATCTTTGGCCTCGGCAAAATTGGCTTTTTTAAAGTGGAAATGACATTCAATGAAATCGCTTTCGACCGTGGCACAGTGTGAGCCGAGTTAGGCAAGAGTATGGTATTGTTACGAATACGTCAAATGTTTTCGCGGCATATTGCCTATCTTCATGGGAAATAAACCTTTACAGACAACCATCGCTATTATGTGGAAATAGGGTTGCCAGACCTTGGCGACTTTATCGTTGCCCGGATGTTAGATTTTGCGAAATATCGCAAACTTGACGAGTTTTTGTAAGTTTCCGAATTGGCTGGAGCTTTCTAGAACTATTTTGTAATTTCAGTGATATCGCTCTTTCTCTAACGATTTCTGTGGAGAGTATATCAGGAAGTCATTGTTCATTTGGACAGAGTTGACGTGAAACAAGGCAACTTGAATTGTGAAATGTGTCAGTGTTTTGAAAACAGAATGGATTATTTTGTGAATTAATTCAACATTTAATTGCTGTTTTATTGTACCCAACAGTTGTTTGTGATATTGTAAGATAATTATCGAGTTGTATATTGTTTCTGTTTGCACTTACTAGTACTTTTAATAAAAACAGTAGTCATCCAAAATTTTGACTCATTTTTGTATCCTAAGAATACACCCACGATTTGAGAAGATACTTTGTAACAATATAGTTGTAACAATAGATATGAAGCCACTTAACGTTGTAACAATAAATATGGCCAATAGATATAACAATAGATATAACGTCAATAGTTGTAAGAATAGATATAACACCAATACGTTGTAACAATAGATATGGAGCTACTTAAAATTCCTTCCGATATAGATAGTGTGACGGCACTAGTATGGTCGACCAGTAGATATTAATTTAACATTAGAAAATGTACCCAGTGTTGTCCGGGAATTATTTAAGCACAGATTAATTGAATTCATTTATTAAATTTTTCAAAATACTTAGTGGCTCCTCGCCTGCCTTTTAGCAATCACGTATTTAAGCAAGTGAAAAAAATACGTCTTTGAACCATTGCGTTGGTCCCCTAATGTAATCTGGGTACACCCGCGTAGCGGGTGTAATATTCCATAACACACTGTTATTCTGTGTTAAACAATTTTCTTCTTCGGGACGGGGGCTGTGTCCAAAGCGCGTGAGTAGACTCCATTTAAGTGCCTGAATACATCTAAACTAAAGCTAAAGTTTTATAAAGAAAATCCAGCAAATGCATTGAAAATTAAGTATAAAAAACATTTCAAAACAGAAATATGAAGAAAATAGACTGCATAGTATCTCATTACCTTATTTCAATTCTCTAATAAAATCTTCGAAAAAATGTTCCATTAGTCAACGAAGTGGAAACAAACTTTTACATGTTATTTTCATATCTCTACGCCCTATTTAAGATTATTCCGATTTATATTATGTTATAAGTGTGCTATTTTCAGAACACACTTATAGTATTGCAATAGCTCTATATTCTAAGAATTGAAAACTTATCTTTAAAATCTATGAAATCAGAAAACAGCAAATATTATAGCACTCAAATTCTAGCCCGAAAGTCTGAGATATTTTTCGCAGAGCACCTGCAAAAGAAAATGTTCATATTGGAGCAGAATCGAATCGTCTGCTTGAAAAATTGAATTTAAAAAATGGCGAAAATTTGGCCAACTTTTGGCTTTTGAGTTTACAACTTTTAAACTAGTAATTCGAATGAAAACAAACTTCAGCGAGATCTGCCGCCAGAAAAGTTTAGTTACCTCTGTTGTAAATTTTTCGGCTTTCTGAAGCTTTGATTTTCCGCTAAGGCACACACAGACGCACACATAAATACCTTCTTCGATTATCTCATATCGGCTGTGCAATCTGTAAATTTGCCACCTTCCAGGTGTCACAACTGACCTCGAGAAGTTCACAGAACTACAGCATAGGTGGTTTTCTTGCTGCCCGTGCATTTTATAGCAGCAAGTTTAGTGGTGAGGTTCTAACAAGAACAAGAGCTGTCCACCGATGATGTTGCTTGTTGTTAAAGAGTGTGTTCCTAAACTAAAGGAGGGTAACTTGATTAGCGATAAAATAATTTTATGAATTTTCTTCTAGTAGTTTTTGCTAGTAAGTAATAGTACTCTGAATAATACAGGATGTTTCTAAAGTCGCGTAACCCACATTTCGGTTGATATCTCTCATAAATATACAGATGTTTGAATTTCGCGCTATTTATACATCATATAATGCACAATAGATGGCGTTGTTAGTACAGAGTCAGTTCACATAGTTCTAAAATGGCCCTCAGTTTACGGTGCCACCGCACACACCTCAAGAAAATTCCTTGCAGTCGTTGAATCAGTGTTTGGTGATAGGGTCATTTCACGTGGACTATGGCCACTCAGATACCCTGATTTAACTGCCCCTGATTTCTTTCTATGGTCTTATCTCAAAGAACGTATATACGCAAACAGTCCAAAGACAATCGAAGCATTAAAGGGCAACATCACTGATCCATTCCCACCGGTATGCTGCATTGTGTGGCTACAAATACCTGTCGTCGAGTAGAGCTGTGCTTGGCAGCAAATGGTTGTCATTTTCAGCATTTGTTGCAACGCACGATGTTATGCAGACATTAAACTATTTACTGTGAATATTTCACATTTTTGTCTTTTTTTGTATTGGGAAATATCAAACGAAATGTGGGTTGCGCGACTTTCGAAACCCCCCTGTAGTATGACTTAATAATAGTACTACTTAGTAATAGTAGTAAAAAGTAATAGTAGAACTTAGACTCTAAGCAACAGTGGTACTTAGAGTCTATAACAAATCGCATCATCGTTGTAGAGGATATTAAATAAGAAAGCAATATTATCCAGATCAAAGAAAAAATTTCATCGACATATAATGATTATTTTTTTACGTTAAACTCTCATTAAATAACCCATTTACTTAAAAAAGCAGCCTACTAGTATGTTAAGAAATTTACATCCCATCTATTTTTGGATATTTCATACAAAATTACTGATGAAAACGAAGGTGGCTAACGGTTTCTGAAGATATTGCAAAAATCTACTTCTGGAAATAAATTAGCTTTCCAGTCATACGCCAAAATAATGAATTATAGACGAACACGCAACAATGCAATTGTGTATACAGAAGTTACCTTGGTTGATAATGGTATGCATTTTGATATATACATAGGACTAGAAATTTCAATTCAGTAGATTATTCTGCTAGATATGTTTTCTATATTAATATTTTTTTTCATACGACATTTCTGATACTATTTTATGTGTAATAATTTGTAAAATGTTTCACAGAAAACTCTTTGGGGCGCGGTAGCCCATTGGTTAGCGCGCTGGAGTTGCACTCGGTAGGCCCGGGTTCGATTCCAGCCACTGCCAAAACTGCCGCCGTGTTCATGCGGAGTACGATCACGTTAAACATGTGGGTCCGAAAGTCCTTCCGAGAGGTTGGTGGTAGGGGAAGGAGGGTACGGTCCCTGTGGATGCCTCCCCCACTGGGTTCCGGTCTAAATTGGGTGGCACTTCCCGACCGTCTAAACAGTTATCTTACACCTTTCTGGTAGGTCGGACGGTCTGGGTTTCAACAACAACAACAACAGAAAACTCTTTTATCATTAGATTATGTTCTAGAAATAACAACAAAATTTAATAATATAGTTGTGAATAAAATACATTTTTTTATTTTATTTTAGTGCAATCTTATTGTAATTTTTTTGGTGACAATCACATCTGCCATCTCATCTATGATTTTATTTAACATGTTACTACTAGCAACTATGTTATAACTAACTACGAATTTGAAGAATCTATTTTTCAGGATCTACTTTACATAGAATTTGAATGATGATTGCAGCAAATTTCTAAGGTGGTCTTCACCAAGAACTCCCACTTTCGATTATTTTTACAATTCCTGTTAAAAAATTTCCTGTTTTCCTTAAAACGTCTGTTGTACAGATTTCGCTATAAATAGAGCTTAGTTAATAACTGTCATAAATTCACCATTAAATAGATAGGGTCCCTTTTTCACTTCTGCTTTAAAAGTTTCCCTTGAAACATTTATTTTTCAAGATTGGCTATATATATTATGATTGATATGCATTGAATTACATTTGAGAATGGGAGTAGGATAGATAACTCGCTAACGATCGCAAATTCCCTTTTCCAGATGCCACTTTTAATTCAAAAATTTATATTTTCTTTACAACATCTATTTTTTAGGTTCGGCTATAGAATGGGTTTAGAGGACAACTGATATAGATTCAGTATCAAATGTCGGTGGGTTTGGGGTTCACTAAGATTTTCCACTTCATGTTATTTCCAACCTCCGGTTCAAACGTTTTCCTTGAAACATCTATTTCTCAGAATTGGCAACTGATAGAGCTTAGATGACTAATATGAATTCTGTATGGCATTTTCAAGGGGGTAGAGATAAATACAAAATATTTTCACTTTCGGTATTTTTCCAATTTCGGTTCAAACATTTTCATTTTCCTTAAAACATCTATTTCCCCAAATCAGCTATAGATATGGATTTAGCATCAATTTTCTGAAGGGATTGGTGGATTCACTAATGTTTTCAACTTCCGGTTTAAAAATTAGTTTTAGACATCGTTTTTTTTTTCAAATCGGCTATAGATAGAGCTTTGAGGATGATTGATATAGTCTCACAAAAACGATAAGTCTCACTAAGATAATAAGTCTCACTAAGAATTATTACTTAGGATTGGTTACAAATAGGGCTTAGATAATGATTGATATGGATTCAGCTTTAAATTCTAGTGGGAGTAAAAATCTCACTAAGAATTATTACTTGCGGTTTTAGAGATATCAGTTCCAAAAAAAAAATCCTATTTTCCTTACAACATCTATTTCTTAGGATTGGTCAGAGATAGGGCTTAGATGATGAATTATATGAATTTGGCATCAAATTTCGGAGGGGGCAGGGTTTTTTTACTAAGGATTTCAGAAAATTCACATAACTATACGAAATAAGTGTGCAAATGAGAATAAAAATCCTTAATAGTGCCGTAGAAAAGTGTACTCTAAAGGTCAGCACGGTACTAATTTTAAACATTTTCCCCGGCGTTGCCCCAAGATATTGAGATTTGATCCGACCCGAGCCCGAGAATTTTTCAAAATATTTCACTAGAGCTCGACAACCAGCCATTTCAACATACCATCCGTTTTAAAACGTTCTGTGTACTTTAATTAAATCAAAAATAGCTTTTATAAGTACGAATTAGAAATACGTAAAGGAGAAAATTTTGAAAACGTGGAGATATTTAGTTTTTATTTTATTGCACTGCATATATCCTGGGCAATAAGGTTTCTCTTCTAGTTCTCACTAAACCAGGTCTTTCGTGCTTTCTGGCCTTTTCTCATGTTAAAGAAAAATATTACGTATTACGTCTCAAGCTAACAAATGGGGAGCGATAATGGCGCGGGTATTTGAAGATATAGTTCGGGAAAAGATCCCCAAAGCCATTTGCAGCACGGACACGCACTCGTGAATCTTTTTAATCCTCTGAACAATCGTCCCGTCACATCGGGGATATTACGGTAATAGCGTAAAAACATTTTTTTTTTTGTAAAGGAGGGCGGGAAGGCGAATGTTCAATTTCTATCCGTTTCTGCTCCTGTTATTGAGAAACTGGGGGCAGTTAATAAATACATCTTTACCTTCCCCACATGCATGTGTAATGTACAGGGAAAGTAGTGTCGAAAACTCAGACCACTCGGCTCACTCTAGGGTATGAGCAGCGGGGTCGAAAATTCGTATTCGTGTTTTCGACAGAAGAGCACGTTTCAAGCATTCCCGAACTAGAATCGAACGTTTTTGAGGTGATGTCTGTCTGTGTGTGTAGATGTGTGTGGATGCGACATCTCACGAACGAATGGAGCGTTTCGAACGTAATTTGGTACAATTATTACAATCAGTGGATAGTAGAAGCCTATTGATTTTAAACGCGATCGAACGTTCGAAAAACCCAAAAAATTTTTGAAAAAAATCAGAACATTCAATAATATTAAATAAATAGCTATTTTATATGTAATGTTTTATTTTAAAACGAATGATACAAACTTTAGAACGCTAGCTGGAATCGTTGTCGAGATATTGAACGTTTCTCAAATAAATGTATTTAAAGAATTACGTGAAAATGAGATAGCCGATCCGGTGGTCGAGTGGTCAAGGGCATGCGTTTTCGTCTGATCGCTGGATTGCCGGGTTGTGGGTTCGAATCCCGCCAGCGGACATGGAAGTTGTGTAGTCGAGGCAAAGTCAGACTTCTGCCCTTTGGGAGCCTCAAT
Source organism: Amaurobius ferox (assembly GCA_951213105.1). Taxonomy (NCBI): domain Eukaryota; kingdom Metazoa; phylum Arthropoda; class Arachnida; order Araneae; family Amaurobiidae; genus Amaurobius; species Amaurobius ferox. Next base: position 81,396,238 of record OX578133.1, on the reverse strand, counting down.
AAAAGTGAAGCTGCATATTCTCCCCTTCGCCATGGGACCAGGGGTCTATTGGACGTGATGCTAAGCGCTCCTCACCACGGGGGATAAGTTACAACAACGTGAAAATGAACAGTAGTATTATCATTAGTAGTACCAGTAGTAGCTTTTCATATGTAATATTATGCAATAAATTTGTTAATATTATTCTCGTGGAATTAGTTTATTCCATTCACGAAAAAATATACTTTTGTATTTTGATGCTTAACAATTCGCCAACATTCATTTATATATAAGAAATAGTTTTCTTTCCGTTTGTATGCAACGCTTGAAGACAAATTCGGTGACTTGGCGACTAATTAAGCGAAATATCACTTACTTGTCGATATTTCGTCGCAGATTAACGAAAATAATGTTAAAATTGCAAAACGGACGCTAAGTTGACAAGAATGACGCCAAATTGATGAAATAATTATTAAAGTATTTGAATATATGGAATATATTGCTTATCGCGGATTCTATCAATATTGATAATTGTCAATTGAGAGTTGAATGAAATAAGTTAATTGGGTACTTTGAAATAGTTTTACATATTGTCATCCTAAAAATCACCAAATGTACAATTTAATTCTAAAAATATTGTACCGTGGATCTTATACATCATTTTTTCACTGTGAATGAAATAAATTCATTGTATTATATAGGGAAAGTTATGCACTGTCCACATCAGACTTTTTAAATTTGAGGCGCTGCTGATACTTTAAAATGCGTTAAGTTTCCAGATAAAGAAGAAGATGTGCTGAACCTGCAAATTAGATAAAATATCAAATATATATCTGTGTAATTTTGTGCAATTAAACTTAACTTTACGGATTATGAAAGAGAAATCGAATTTGGGTCGGTAGGGTAAGTCATGTTCTGCCGACATTTTTTTTTAACATATGTTATTTCGTATATTTTAAATTTAAATGCATTGAAATTTGCTTGTTTCTTTCTCTATTGATTGTGCTTATTAAAATTTAGGAAATCAGAACCAGACACATCTATGAAAGACTGATTAGTTAGCTATATGGAAGCGTATAAATTTGATCCAACTTGAGGTAAGTTGATACTGATAAAAAGAACGTTATTGCAATAATAACAAGAAAGATCAATCATGCATAAGCATTGATTATGAAACACTTTCCAACTGAAATGTAATTTCATTTAAAAATTTCTAAAATGTGATTCATTCAGTGGTAATATCTTTTACATTATCACAGTACTACAGTAATTTATTATACTTAAATATTTAAAACTGTATCGAAATATAAATCATCTGATTCTTTATGCAAATTCAATGAATATTTCATTCATATAACTTGTATTCCAGACTCCAGAGCTAAATAATTTTGTGTGAAAAAAATTCAGCAATGTAATTCATCTTACAATCGCTTGAGATATTTGCATTCTGCATATGTTAAAATTAGGCTTCCTTGAAGAAATAATAAAAGTTTAGGGATCATTTAAAATCACAACTATTGTAATTGCATAGGCACGGAATTTAGATACACAGATAATACACAGATAATATATATGTGTATGTGTATGTACTCAAAGTATTGGAATCGTGCCGAAGATCGGAACTCGAATTTTCAAAGGATCTACACGTTTTGGGACTTCTAGAACACGAAAAAACTACTTTTAGGAAGACGTCTGTGTGTGTAAGGGTGTATCTGTGTATGTTTCTGTGTGGATATTACATCCACTCTAATTGAAAAACTAATGGACCGAATTTCATACAATTTGGTAGGTATGTTTTTTGTGGGAAATCCTGATGTTCATTAGATTATAGTACGATTCGCAATAAAAGAATCTGCCTTCTTTGCGAAATGGCCGCAGAAATTGCCTTTATCCACTCTAGCTAAAAACTAATGAACCAAATTTAACAAAATTTGGAGTATAATATTTCAATAACCTACAAGTGATTTATATACCAAATTTAACAAAATTTTGTATATAAATCATTTGTAGGTTATTCTACTACGATTCGGGAAAAAGGAACGGGCTATTTTTGCGAAATGGACAGCAAAAATCGTTATATATAAAAATAAAAGACTACGTGTGCTTAATTATATCAATTAAATTCCTATTTTATATGTGATTTTTGACAACAAAAAGAATAAGACTAACCCCATTACTCTAGGACTAGCCGTTCTTGAGATATTCTAGTTTTTTCGCGTTTTCGCTACGCCACCTTTGACAATAAGTCCAGCTATCAAATGAGAACCAAATTTAAGTTTAACGTGTAAATTCAATGTCATTTAAAATACTTATGTTGTGCAGATAAACTCAAATTATCATTGAATAAATAAAGAGAACGAATATGAGTCTGCAGAGAAAGACATGTGCTGTCCACATCAGAATTTTTAACAATATTACACCAATGATTTATAGAAGTGAACGGGGATTATTTTCAGGCCATTTCGAAAAAAATGTATGATCTATATTTAAAGATCCATCAAATTTTTGTCGAATAAAATGTTCAACAAATTTAAGCTGTGTACCAAATTTTAACTCTCTAGGACGTAGGAAAGTGCATTTAAAATGCCATCAATTAAATTTATCATGAAGAGTTATATAAAATTTAAAAAAAATGAAAAATTGTTATCTACCAAATTTATTTTAAAATATGAAGCCACTCCCATATGCTAAACGTTTAAACAAATGGAGAGATATTTATTATATAATATCTCTCTCTTTTCTTTCTGGAAGATATCCCAAAGTCAGAATTTAATTGAATTTGTTTTTTTCCCTATATTAAATAATTTTTTTAATTAAAAAACTACGTAACATATTTTACTGAATTTTTTTTTATATATTCTATGGCATAATGTGAATATTTCCTAAAAACTTCGAAGCAATTCGTGAATTTTAAATTTACTTAAAAAATGTTTGAAAAATTAAGTCCCATAGGGTTCAATGTATTTCATTTTTTCAACCCGTATTCAATAAAAAACTAATTGGGTGATATTATTTATTTATATTCCCATAGGTCCTACAGACCGTCTGAACAACATACTAAAATTTCATTTTGATAAACTCATTTTTACGGCAGTTATCGTGCTAACGGACAGACAGACAGACAGACAGACAGACAGACAGACAGACAGACAGACAGAATGAACAAAGTCATAAACACTTTTCAACTTTGTTGTAAAGTGTTAAAAAGCGTGAGCAAACAATGTTTTACGGGGTACAAATATTATTTTCGATGTTAATAATGTTAAGAATACAGCACATAATTATTTTTTACATAATGCAATTAATTCACTTTTGTCACAGCGAAATAATGTTGTATGCATAGCGAAATAATATTGTATGCACAGCGAAATGATGTTGTGTGCACAGCGAAATAATGTTGTATGCACAGCGAAATAATGTTGTATGTATAGCAAATAATGAAAAAAGCAGTAATGAAAAAGGTATAAAATTGAAGGAGAAAATCCATAAAAAACCATTAAAGGTGCGTCTGAAAATTGAACTCTTCAGCAGAAAGGGCAAATTCCAATCTGATAGTCTAGTTTCGCTAGTATGTAATGTTCTCTCGCTTTCATCTACGTTTTGAGAGAGTTTTGTTTTAGTGTTATACATAGACAGTCGTTATTTTTGAAACATCGATCAGTTAGGTGCAGTGTTCGATGTTTTTAATCCTAGATGGTTTTCAAAAAACATCCGAGTTCCCCCCCCTTCAATAACAGTGTAGTAAAAGTAAAACTTTTGCCTGAAAGTTTCATTGTTGAATTTGTGTTTAATTTAGTACGTCTCTATTATTCATTTGCATACCTCTTTTGTTAGAAAAAATTTTCACGTGTTAATCAATGCATTATAAATTATGTTATATGAAACCTTAAATATTTTCTGTTTAAATCTTCTATGTTTTTTGTAATATCAATTTTATGTTTCTTAATACAATATTTATACAGTGAAATTTCAAAGAAATTATTAAAATTTAATTATACTTATCCCAGCGTTATTCATTTACATATATTTTTTGTTAACACAAAATGCTTATGTGTTAATTAATGCTTTATAAATGATGACTTTATAAAACAGTAAATATATTCTGCTTAAATATTCTACGTTTTGTTTTTGTAATATCAGTGTTTTGTTTCTTAATACAATATATATATATATATATATGTGTGAAATTTTAAAGAAATTATTAAAATTTAATTGTTCTTATCCCAACGTCGGAGCTAGAATATATTTCATCCGGAGCAAAAACAGAGTTTAGCGCCTCATTTCCCACAAAATCGACACTTCGTGTCACCGACGGCTGTAGCAAGTGCCGGAATACAGTAGATGGTACTGGATAGTACTATATATAGCCCCTAGTACAGGATATGGTATTGGATAAAGGTCCCTAAACTTAGGTCGAGAAGTTAGCCACTGAATTCAAGAAACCGGCGATTGGACAACGTAGTTTCTTACCTCGTGAAAGTTTCAAAGTATGTACTGCCGTTTGCAGGCTGTTTTGGGGGTAATTTGGTCCGATCCGCGTATGAGAGCTGCATGACTGGGTGTCTGTAGTGGTTCAGAATCAATTTTGAACTAAAGGCTCCGTTCTAATTAATCACAGGATGTGCCAAAAATGACTCAAGATATCAAATTTTGACTACCCTTTAAAAATAGATGTTTTCTACGTAACAAACATAATATAAAATGCAAAATACATTTCAAATACTGGCAAAACTCCTCCTCGTTTTACATTTAATTTAGTTTCATTTATCTATTTATTATTTTATATTTATTAGTAATTTCATTTGACACTATGGGAATGGTTCCCGATAAGTTTTTAGTAGAAAATTTTGTTTTGGTGTTTTAGTAGAAAAGTATGCAGAAACAATTTTCTTGGAAAATTAATTTATCGCGAATATATATCCCCAAAACTGTAAACCCATTTAATATTAGGATGAACAAATTTCAAACACTTGCAAATAGATGAAATATCATTTAAAAATGGTAGTGGGAAAATAACAATGAAAACGGCCCCTTAAGCAAATTTTAAATATTGATATTTATAGAAGACATTTACCACTATCGAATGATATCCTCCGTTTTGTTCTGCGATGTAAATTGTGCAATTATGCTTGTGTATTTCGTTTTGTTTTACGGCTCTACGTTAGCATTTAACATTTAGCATCATTTTTGCCAATTTGGCGATTATTAAAAAATTTGCCAAGTTAGAGATCTTTCGCCAAATTATTTGTCAGATCAAACTATTTAACGATACTTAACTACTTTTGAATTTTATGCAACTTTTTCTATAAATTTATCCAAAAAATGAGTTCGAGACCGGTTCATGCTAGCATTCTGTAGTTGATGCTATTTTTTTAATGATACATTATGTACGAAACGATTACTTATTTAACATTATTAAAGATTCTGATTTTTTAAGGAATTTTTCAAAAATTCATTCGAAAATTCGGGTTCTTTTCCCTTTGATCACATTTTAGTATTTGTTGATTGTAATAATCGTACCAAATTATATTCGAAATACTACATTCGTTGATGAGATATCGCTTTCACACACATACATCAACGCACACACTAACGTAAATGCATACACACACAAACACATATATGAATTCTCATTTTCGATCCCACACAATACTTTCCCTATACATTTTACTATGCATGTAGGGAAAATAATAATAATAATAAAACATATATTATAAAATATTACATAGATAAAAATAAAGTCATAATCCACCGATGAAAGTTTTTCTGATTGTAAAAATTATTTATTAAATTGTTAATTTTCGTATAAGAGACATTTTACTGATTACTATAATTTAAAATACTTATAATTTTAAATTTAGGGAGTGTAGCCCACAGTAAAACATTTGCAAGCATGTTACTGAAAGTTTCAGGGGAATCAGCTGTCCGTAATGGTGAGAAAAGTTCCTGATAATTATGAAAATCTATATAAATAAAATTGAAAATCTGTCTGTCTGTCTGTATGTCTATCTATCTGTCTGTCTGTCTGTCTGTCTGTCTGTCTGTTTGTCCCATCATCACGGGAGAACGGCTGAACCGAATTTGATGAAATTTAGTGGGTAGCCTGGAAATAGCCCCACTTAAAATTTAGTCCGTGATTTAATTTTCTACGACCAGTGGTTCTCGAGAAATTAGTAAAAAACGAAACTTTCGTTTGTCGCATCATTACGAGAGAACGGCTAAACTGAATTTAATGAAATTTGGAGGATAGCTTTAAAATAGGCTCCCATAAATTTGGTCCAAGTTTTGCGTTTCTAAAGCTAGGGGTTGTCGATATATTAATGAAAAACGGAACTTTTTCCTAGTAGTTCTACTCTCTAACTCCGTGGTTTATCCAAACGGAAAGGATAAAAATCGTTTGTTTAAAACGTCCACTTGAATTAAAATTTTATTTATGAGTTTGATGGAGGATTTTTGCGCAAATTAGTCACTATTTGAAAACATGAATTGCTTGAAACATGAATTTAAATGGAAAATCTATCTCCATGGTTATTTTTCACAAGTATTTACTGAACAATGAAAAGTATAAAGAAATTAAAATGGTTATTTAATTTCGCAGTTTATGAAGAAGATTCTATCTTATATTATGTTACTCAGAAACTCAATCAAAATAAATCTGTCGGTTAATTTTAATTATTATCTTTTGGATTTGAATAATAAATAAATGGTATAAAAATATATTTTAGAAAAGCACGATTTGATTTTTCTTATAGCATTTTTGACTGGATAATATCAATTACAGTCTTCAGGTTTAAATGTTATTATCTATATAAATAAAATTGAAAATCTGTCTGTCTGTCTGTCTGTTTGTCCCATCATCACGGGAGAACGGCTGAACCGAATTTGATGAAATTTGGTGGGTAGCCTAGAAATAGTCCCACTTAAAATTTAGTCCGTGTTTTGAGTTTCTACGACCAGTGGTTCTCGAGATATTAGTAAAAAACGAAATTTTCGTTTGTCTCATCATCACGGAAAAACGGCTGAACCGAATTTAATGAAATTTTGTGGACAGCCTTGAAATAGCCCCCCATAAATTTAGTCCAAGTTTTGAGTTTCTAAGACCAGGGGTTGTCGAGACATTAATGTAAAACGGAACTTTTTCCTATGAGTTATACTCCCCAACTCCGTGGTTTATTCAAACGGAAAGAATGAAAATCGTTTGTTTAAAACGGCGAAATGAAATAAAACTTTAATACCGAGTTTGGTGCAGGATTTTTGCATTAATTAGTCACTATCGGAAAACACGAATTGTTTGAAACATGAATTTAAATGGAAAAATCTACCTCCGTGGTTATATTTCACAAGCTTTTACTCAACGATTAAAAGTATAAAGGAATCAAAATGGCTATTTAATTTCGCATTTTATGAGGAAGATTCTATCTTATATCATGTTGCCCGGCAGCGGAATGAAATTAAATGTGTTGTTAATATTTATTATTATTTTTTCTATTTGAATAAAATAAATAAATGGATGTAAAAATATTTTTTTAAATGAAAGGTTTGGTTGTTCTTTTAATTATATAAATTGCGAACTGCGTACATCATTTTCATTTATTTTAGCAAAGAGGTTTCCAGCTCATATATTGTGTTTAGCTAATAAACTCATATATTGTGTTTACCCAATAAATTCATTTAGCCGATTGTTGAAGCAGAAAAAGAGTAGAACGGGTGTATCTTATAATACATTTTTAGTGTTTTCATTTAGTATATACAAACGGGATCAGAATATTTTATTCTTCAGATCTGCAAATTCAGAGCTACGAGTTTAGCCGAATATCTCTAAATAACTTGGTAACTTTTCTTAAACTTTACCAAATTAGCGAAAATGTTTCCAAATTTATAAAAATGACGCAAATCAATGATTTGTTTTTTTAAAATAGAGTACTGAAAGGATGTTTCGGTAGAATTTGTCGGACAGTCCATCCATCCTACTTAGTAACACATTTAACGAATTTTTTTAATATCACCAAATTGATAAAAGTATTTGTGAGTCCATAAAAATATCATAGAATTGATAAAATCGCGCTTAATAAATGAAAATAATTGTGTTTTGTTAGGGGATAGTATTGTGATGATGTTTCGTCCATTTGTCGCAAAATGGGACTATCTGTTCTACAGTCCCACTTGGCGATAAATTTGGGGATTTTTTAAGTTATCGCTAAATTGACTAAAATGTCGCCAAACCTTCCATGGAGGTCGCATTATTCAGATGATATGATTTCCATCACTTTATTTGAAGCAAATGATATCATGTCTTTTAGCAACGGATCCAATGTGTTATACGGCATACGATTTTATATTAAATCTTTTCTGATTTGAATAATAAAGATATGTATATAAAATAAATTTCATTGACATTGCATTTTTGACTGGATAATATCAATTACGGTCTTCAGATTTAAACATTATTATTATTGATATTTTCGGGGACTTTTGATTCAGGGATTATTGATATTTTCAAGTTATTATGACATTGTTTTATTATGACGAAAATTGTTGAAACTCATATACAGTACGTTGTACGAGTAATCTTCTACAAATGCATTATATCTTCTAATCTACGAGAATATAAGTAGTACAGGTATATTGGCATATATTTTGATATATATTGGCATATATTGGAATCAATTACGACCTTCTGGTAAAAGATTACGGGGATTATTGATATTTTCAATTTATTTCGCCATCTCCTTTATTTTGGCAAATATTTTTGAGACTCATATTGTAATACGGGGAATCTTCTACTAACACACTGGCATATTTTCTAATCTACGACAATATAAGTAGTACGGGGTTGCATATAATGATTCAATTCCTTTTTTTTGTAAATTTGCTTACAAAAGGGCTCAGGATGTTTTATTCTTCAGATCTGCCCGTGAAGATAATTTTGCATAGTGAGAACAGATACTCTTAAACTTCTCTTTATGAGCAATAAATTTAATATTTTAACAGAATTTGCACATGATTGCGAATTATAAGTTTCTTTATATTATATACTCCGTACGAAGAACGGGTATGCTGCTAGTTATTGATATTTTCGGGGATTATGGATTCAGGGATTATTAACATTTTCAATTTATTATGCAATTGTTTTATTATGACAAAGATTGTTTAAACTCATATATTGTACGTTGTACGAGTAATCTTCTACAAATACACGGGCATATCTTCTAATCTACGAGAATATAAGTAGTACAGGTATATTGGCATATGTTTTGATGTATATTGGCATATATTGGAATCAATTACGACCTTATGGTATAAAAAGTACGGGGATTATTGATAATTTCAATTTATTACGTCAACTGCTTTATTTTGGCAGCGATTTTTGAGACTCATATTGTAATACGGGTAATGTTCTACTGTCGCACTGGCATATTTTCTAATCTGCGACAATATAAGTAGTACGGGGTTGCATACAATGATTCAATTCCTTTTTTTTTAATTTGCTTACAAAAGGAGCCAGGATGTTTCATTCTTCAGATCTGCTCGTGAAGATAATTTTGCATAGTGAGAACAAATATTCTTAAACTTTTGTTTAGGAGCAATACATTTAATATTTTAACAGAATTTGCACATGATTACGAATTATTAGTTTCTTTATACATTATATACTCCGTACGAAGAACGGGTATGCTGCTAGTCTATATAAATAAAATTGAAAATCTGTCTGTCTGTCTGTCTATTTGTTTGTCCCATCATCACGGGAGAACGGCTGAACCGAATTAGATGAAATTCTGTGGGTAACCTGGAAATAACCCCATTTAAAATTTAGTCCATGTTTTGAGTTTCTATGACCAGAGGTTGTCTAGATATTAATTAAAAACGTACAATTAAACCTTTCATAGAGATAGCATTATGCAGACGATATTTTTTCCACCAATTTATTTGAAGAAAATTATATGTCGCTTAGAAACGGATTTAAATCCAACGTGCTTATGCGGCACACGATTTTTATTAAATCTTTTCCGATTTAAATTATAAAGATATGCATATAAAATAAATTTTCATCGATATTGCATTTTTGACTGGATTATATCAATTACGGTCTTCAGGTTTGAACATTATTTTTACTGATATTTTCCTGGATTATTGTTATTTTGGATTCAAGGATTATTGTTATTTTGACAACGATTTTAGAAACTCATGTGTTGTAGTACGGATAATCTTTACTGGGTTATTGATATTTTCAATTTATTACTTCATCTGTTTTATTTTGGCAAAGATTTTTGAAACTCGTATTGCAATACGGGTACACTTCTAACATACTGGCATATCTTTTAATCTACGACAGTATAAGTAGTACTGGTATATCTTTCAATACAATTTTAGCGCTTTCATTTTGGCATATATTGGAATCAATTACATCCTTCAGGTTTAAAGATTACAAGATTTTTGATATTTTAAATTTATTATGTCATCTGTTTTATTTTGCCAAAGATATTTGAAACTCCTATGTTAGGTGTAATCTTCTACAAATACACGGGTGGCGGGTATATCTTCTAATATTCGCGAATATAAGTGGTACGTGTCCCACATAGTTTTAGCACATTTATTTTGCATATACTGATTTAATTTCATATTTTTTGTAAATGTGTTCACGGACGGGACCAGGATGATTTATTTAGATTTACCCTTGAAGATTTTTTTATATAGCGAGAGTATCTTCTTAATTCTTAAACTTTTTTTAGGAACATTAAATTAAATATTTTGATTAACACCGTCATTTAGTATACTATAGGAATTTGCAGTATACTATAGAAATTCAGATTTGCCCGTGAAGATTGTTTTATATAGCGAGAGTAGAGATTCTTAAACTTTTTTAGGAACATTAAATTAAATATTTTAATTAACAACGTCATTTAGTATACTATAAGAATTTGCATATGATTATGAATTTTAAGTTTTTTAATTTATATATTCCGTACGAAGAACGGTTATACAGTTTCAAACTATTATTATTAATATATATATATAATAATAATAATAATTTGAAAGACCAATGAAAGAAAAGTGAGAAGCAGTAACTCAAAAAACCTAACTTTCTAACAAGCGTACAAAATAAAAGTATAAATCAGCAAATCTTCAACCAAATGGAAAAAAATACAAATTTCGAATCATCAAGCTATATATATATATATATATATATATATATATATATATATATAAATAACACTTCGGTAGACAACCATTGGCTAAATTTATTAGATATTCAGCTGGAATTTTCATGAATGTCTGTAATTGTGACTTTTCTTATCAGTTTTCCGGAATTATCAACAAAGTAGCTGAAAATTATGAACAAATGTTGCAAAATGTTTTACATTGTATTTTAAAGGCAACCAACACTTTATTTCAATCTTCGCATAAAATTTTCTCGAAAAGCATGCTTTTTGAAGAATGCAAATTTTCATATTAGACTTTACAGATAGCTACAACGCAGATTTACATATAATTTACATTTTATGATAACAATTTTTTAAAACAAGGGACATTTTACGGATTGCTTTTCCTCAAAATCATACATAATTTTAAACCTAGGGGGTGCACCTATTTCAAAAGCAACTAGTAATTCGTTTCAATCTTGGCTTCAAGTTTTCCCAATTTTAAAAGCATATTTTTGTAAAGAATGAGTTTTTCGTATTCGATATTTTACTATCAGCCGTAATGGGGAGTTTAACATAACTTCAATGAGTTGTTAGAAAGTCATTTTCCTGACAACCCTAATGTTTCTAAAAAGTCAGTTTTCCAGATTAAATGAGCAATTTTTAAAGTATACTAATTTTCGTATGAGTTACATTTTACTAATTACCACAAAGAAAAATTACATATAGCTTACATTTTAGAACGGTATATGCCTTGAAAACAATTCATTTTACAAACTTCCAGAAAAAGTAAAAAAATCTGATGCGGGCAGCACATGACTTTCCCTGCAGACTTATATACACATTCTCTTTATTTTAATTAAATTTAATTCACTATTAATTCAATTTTCGTTCTCATTTGGTAACTGGACTCATTTTCAAAGGTGGCGTAGAGAAAAAACGAATAAACAAATATATCTCGAGAACGGCTAGTCCTAGTGTAATGGGGTTGGTCTTATTCTTTTCTTTGTTAAAAATTACGTATAAAACAAGCATAACAAGTATTTAAAGGATATATTTCAGCACACGTAGTTTTTTATTTCAGATTTTGTCGATTTTTGCCGGCCATTTTGCAAAAAAATGCTGGTTATTTTTTCCGAATCGTACCAAAATCTAATCAGGACCAGGATGACCTACAAGCGACTTATCTACCAAATGTTGTGAAATTCGGTCCATTAGTTTTTCAGCTAGAGTGGATACAAGCTTTTGCAGGCCATTTCGCAAAAAAAAGGCGGTTTATTTTATCCCGAATCGTACCCAAAACTAATTAGCACCAGACCCGCCCACAAGTGACTTACCTACAAAATTTTGTGAAATTCGGTGTATTAGTTTTTTAGTTAGAGTGGATACAAAATCTGCACAGACAGATAGACACACAGACAGGCACACAGACAGGCACACAGACAGACACACAGACAGACAGACACACAGACACACACACAGACGTCACGCTAAAAATGGTTTTTTCGTATTCTAGAGGTCTCGAAGCGTGTAGATCCGTCGAAAACTCGAGTTGCGATTTTCGACATGATTCCAATACTTTCTCTATACATTACCATGTATTGCAGGGAAAGTAAAACACCAGTCCGTTCACATTTCTTACTTTAAGCTGCGTGCATTTTGCGCTTGACGGAGACAACTCCCGATGTGTTGTTCTTTATTTAATAGCACCGCATTTTCTCTGGAAGAGCCCGTCTTCCCCTGCTTTGTGACAAGAAAGAAGAAATAAGAAATGATCACCCGGAAGGGATTTACGATTGAATACAAGGAGGATGGAGTCTCCAATGTAATTTACGGTATCGTAGCGACCCTTGTTCACACGTGCCCGGAATTCTCGCTCCGTCCAGTTTCTTTCAAAGATTATGGTCATGGATACCAATCAAAAATCTCTGATTACTGGTAAGGAGGATGGATCTTTATTGAAATACTGCTGACATTTTTCTAATAAACATTCTTGTAAAGTAGCGAGAATGTTTCAGTAGTATGCGGAAAACGAAGTTTTTATTAATAGGTTTTCAATGATTGTGGTCATGTATACTTCTCATGAATCTCTTTGATTGCGGTAAAGAGAATTCTACTGAAATATTGCTCACATTTGTTTTGAAATATAGGTGGTACTTTATTTAGAAGAAGTAAAGTATTTATATATTTTCAACGAATATCGTTAAGGATATCAATTGGAAATCTTTGATGTGTTAAGAATGCTTTATATTGAAACTGCTATTTAAATCTGTCTTGCAGGTTTACTAACATTTTTAAAATAATACGGTGCGGATTTGTTTTAATAAATTCTATTTTGGTTAACAGTGTATGGTGCTTAGAGTTGAAAATATTTATTCTTCGACTCATACAGTCCAATCTACTCGAAAATGTGAGGCATCTGTTTCGACGACCGGAAAGTGCCACCGAATTTAGTCCGGAACCCAGTGGGGCGATATCCACAAGGACCGTACCCTCGCTCCCCTAGCTCTAACATCTCGGAAGGACTTACGGACCCATATATTTAAAGTGCCCGTACTCCGCGTGGACATAGGGACACCCTGGTAAGAAGCAAGAACTCGGGTCGTCCGAGTGCAATACCCGCGTGCTAACTACTGAGCTGGCCCACCCCTGTCGAAAATACTTCTCTCAATCGGAAATTGCTCCAGTTAGGTTCATCGCTCTGGCCAAGTTTCTGCTTTCTAGGTCACCGGTGTGTGTGGGAGGGCTCTAAGAGACAATCCCATTTTTACACCCTGGAAGAAATAATGATAATCCGTCTCCATTAGGTGACGTCCAGTGGTTGATACTATAAGTGGGTAAATATATATTCTAGGGGGAGTCGGAGTTTGGAAATACTTTTCAAAACCGCACCATAATCTGCACTCCGGTGGACGAAATTGAAAATACGGGTACGTTAGGCTTTGTCTGATGATAAATACTATAAGTGTGTCCAGACCGTCTCTGTCAAAGCTTTGAAAGAAAATTCATTGCTACATGATGTAATCGATCTTATATCGCTAAGTGACATCAGTGAAAATACTCAGTTAGCAAACATTTTTACTTTCCTTATATACATAATGTATAAGGAAAGTATTGTGACGGGGTCGAAAATTCGAATTTGAGTTTTCGACGGGAGAGCACGTTTCAAGCATCCCTGATCACGAATCAAACATTTTTGAAGTGATGTCTCTCCCTCTGTGTGTGTGTGTGTGTGTGTGTGTGTGTGTGTGTGTGTGTATGTGTGTGTGTGTGTGTGTGTGTGAGTGGGACTGTGGAGACGATAACCGACGAATGAATGGACCGATTCGAACGAAATTTGGTACAAAAATCACAATCCGTAAACATTGGAAGCCTGTTGTTTTTATACGCAATCGAATGTTCAGAACCCCCCTAAATTTTCAAATGAAATTTTGAAAAAGTCGTCAAAAAATCAAAACCACTAATAAAGTTACGCAAATAGACATTTCTTATGTAATTTTTCATTAAAAAACGATTAGCATAAATTTTAGAACGCTAACATGAACCGTTCTCGAGATATTGTACATTTAAAAAAAATATCAAAAAGTCATATAAAATAAAAATATTTCCTATTGAGAAACATGTTCACTTTTCATATGTAATACCATGCGATAAATTGAGTGACATCATTCTCGTGGATCTAGCTCGTTCCATTCATGAAAAAAGATACTTTGAATAATACTTTTGTATTTGAACGCCAATAGTCATTTATTTATCTGCTGTAAGAATAACTTATTTCTTAGTGCATAACGCTTGGCGCGATTTTGGCGACGAATTTGGCGGAATGTCGCCAACTTGGCGACTTTTTTGAAATGTTGCCAAATTAACGAAAATCTCGCCAAATGGATAAAAATGACGCTAAATCAATGAAAATGACGATTAATTGTCGAAAATTCAATATCTTCGAAAGAATATTAGTATCTACTATAAGAAAAACCTATTTTTTTACTGTAAAAGTAGCAAATTCATTACATTATATAAGGAAAGTCATGTGTTGCCCACATCAGATTTTTTTTCTAATGGCCAGGCATTTGATATTTCATCATTCGCCTATACTCAGGCTAGAACCGTGAACCTGTTAGCCGCCACATGACGTTGCCCCGGCACACCAGTGGGGGGTCTGAACACACCACGCCCAACGACACAACATCCATGCCTGAAGGTGGGACTTGAACCCACAACCCGGAAGCCGAACGATCGCTAGGAAACGCTTGCCTTGACCGTTCGACCACCGCGTCGGCTCAGTTAACGAACAGCATACTATTCATTTTGTTTAGATTGATCAAGACAGTGAAACTAATTTAAAATGTTAAAATGAAATACAACTATGGAATGTATTTAATTACAACAAGATATTTATGAAGGAGCTTTCATATGGTGACAAATGGTGTGTACAATTATTTGTTGACGAAACTTAAATGCATTTTTACTATCTTACGCATAATTATTTCGTGCATACGAATTTTTGGAAAGACAGAAAATGACACCTCCAGAACCGGTTGTGGAAAACTTTGGTGAACCCTTAATCCCTCCGAAATATGGTGCTAAATCCATATCAGTCATTATCTAAGCTCTATGTGTAGTCAATCATGACAAATAAATTTTTCAAGGAAAATTTTTTGAAGAAGTAAAAAAGGCGGAAATGAAAAACATTTTAGTAACCCCTTACCTCCTCCAAAATTTAATGCTTAATTCGTTTCAGTCACCATCTAAGCTCTAAAGTCAATCTCTAGAAATATGTGTTTGAGGAATTTTATTTGAATCGGAATGGGAAAAGAACTGGAAGAGGAAACAATTATTGAAACCCCATTTTCCCTAAGAAAATAAGTGCTGACTTCATGTCAGTCATCATTTAAGCTATATGTATAGCAGATCCCGAAAAATCGATATTTCAAGAAAAATGTAAACTTTTCAATCGGAAGTGACATCCCAAGAACCGAAAGTGGAAATCTTTAGTGAGTCCCTCAACCTCCTGCAGAATTTGATACTGCATCTACATCAGTCATTACCGAAGCTCCGTCAAAAGCCAATCCTGATACATCGATGCTTCGAGGAAATATTTTGAACCGGAAGTGAAAAATACCGAAAGTAAAAATTCTAAGTGAATCACCCCACTCTCTCTAGAATTTGGTATCAAAGCCATAGCAGTTATCATCCAATCTCTATCCATAGCTAATCTTGAGAAATAGATGCTTCAAGTAAAGTGGAAATCTTTGATGAAGAAGAACTGGAAGTGAAAATAGTGAACGCCATTCACCTCCAGAATTCAATGCTGAATCATCCAAATCAGCCGTCATCTGAACTCTATCTACGGACGATCCTAAGAAATAGATGTTTTAAGGAAATTTTTTTCGCAAAAAGATAAATATGGCAAAATTTCTGCCACCATAAATTTTTTTGTCCCGGATAAACATGATTGGTATTCTGCATTGACATTTAATCGTTTTATCTTAGTTTTCATCTAATAGGCATCTAAGTCCTGTACCCCTTAACAAAGGCGGACCGTTGAGTTCTGAGTAATTTTTAGTAGTTAATTTAAAAATTCTTATGCGAGAGTTAAAAAAGAGAGAGCGAGAGAATTTATTGCTTCCACATACAGCTGACGAACTAGTATTATTACGGCAGAATGAAGCAGCGTTTCTAAATTGGTGCTAATGGCTTTGGGAGAACGATTTCTGCTTCGTTGATAACGCATCCATCACTGGTTTCTCACTTCTCTCCCTTTTTGGACAAATTTCAAAACAATATATTTTTTATTTAATCATTTAGTTTATAAACCCTGCTACGAAAATGTTGTCATTCAAATTGTAATTGATGTAAATTTTTATATAACATTTTTAATTGGATTTTTAAAAAAAATATATAATATATGTTCACTTAAAACGAATAAATTTAACAATTATTCATTAATCTACGAGGATCTGCATGTTACCAACACCCATTCTCGATTGG
This sequence comes from Amaurobius ferox, assembly GCA_951213105.1. NCBI lineage: Eukaryota > Metazoa > Arthropoda > Arachnida > Araneae > Amaurobiidae > Amaurobius > Amaurobius ferox. Next base: position 81,379,127 of record OX578133.1, on the reverse strand, counting down.
TGCACACCAAATATTAAACATTCTAACTTCAGAAAGATGTTTACTCAAGCTGTTGAAAAATGTACCTGCAGATAAAATGCTTTATTTACTAGGCTCAGTCAACCAACTTTTAAACTGATGCGCAAGCTGCGAAGTCTGCATAAATGAATTATAAAATGTTTCTTTATTGATTATCATTTTATCGATTGTTTAATATTTGAAAACAGGGTTAAGAAAAAAATTTTTAGTCAGTTATTGCACTGTCTCAAGTCTTGCCACCTCAATAGGTTTCAGCCTGAAGTGGTTAATTTTATGCATTCGCTCTGAAGTTCATTTCAAAGGACAGCCTCCTCAATTTTTAGATCAGCTAACATCCAACATACCAAATTCCAAGTCAAAAATCGTTAGGTCCAATGCCTACTACCCCGCTGTCATAGTTAATTATCCAAGATATTGAATTTTTGTAAATTTGGCAACTTTAGCGAAAAATTTAGCGACTTTATGTAGAATATCGTTGACTTGAAAATACTGCCAAATTGACAAGTATGTCGCTAAATTTACGAAAACTCAATATCTCGGAAAATTAAGTTTAAGTTCTTTGGTAATCATTGTTGTATTGTTTGAAAATGCCTTCATATATAATTAATATACTCTGATGTGGTCAGGACATGACTTTTTCTTGTAATGATGCGTTATATTTATTTTCTTCATGTGTAAAAATGATGTATAAGATCCACGGCATAATATTTTCAACGTTGAATTGTATATCTAGCACTTCTTCGGATGACAACATGTAGAACTAATTACAATTAACTTATATTTTGCGCAATTCTAAATTGACAATTTATCAATATTGATAGCATTCACAATATGGCCCATATATTAAAATATTTTAATTAACTAATCAATTTGGTTTAATTTTTGTTAATTTAACTTCATTTTTCAAATTTTGACGATATTTTCATCAATCTGTTGCGAAATACCTCTAAGTTAACTATATTTTGCCAAATTAGTCTCTAAGTTCTCAATTTATCTCCAAGCGTTACAGACATACGAAGAGAAAAGCTTTTATAAAGAAATGACTATTTTCGAATTGTTAAGCGTCAAAATACAAAACTATTACACAGAGTATCATTGTTGGATGAAATGAGTTAGATCCATGATAATGATGTTAATAAATTTATCGCATATTATTATATATGAAAAGTGAACTTATTTCAGGATAGTTAATAATTTTTAATTTTATATTATTTTTCTGATAAATTTATTTGAAAAATGTGCAGTATCTTGACAACGGTTCATGCCAGCGTTCTAAAATTTATGTCAATCGTTTTGCAATGAAAAATTACACAAGAAATGATTATTTGTGTAACATTACTGAAGGTTCTGATTTCTGATGATTTTTGATGATGTTTTTCAAAATATCATTCTAAAATTTGAGGTATTCCGAAGATTTGATTACTTTTAAAATCAATATTCTTCCAGTATTCACTGATTGTAATGTGTGTGTCAAATTTTGTTTGAAAAGCTTAATTCCTTTGTGAGACATCGTCTATAAAGTCTCACGGACACACGCACACACCATCTCAAAAACGTTCGATTCGAGTTCAGGGATGTTTGAAACGTGCTGTTTCGTTGAAAATACGAATTCTATTTTTCGTACCGTCACAATACTTTCCTTATACATTATAATGCACACAGGGAAAGTGTTCATGATATTGTTAATTGACGTGCGTTCTATAAACAAAGCGCAAAATTCTATTCTCTGAAATCGTTGAGCTTCAATAAGCATAATAAAATTAAAATATAACACGGTAACAGCCAGTTTTGGTAGCATAATGGGCTTCCTTCATGGGAATAATAAAACAGAGAGGTTATACTAACAAAGTGAAAACAAAGTGTCACTAAAAGCCGTCAGTGGGGAGTGCACAGAGACCTGCTGACATTCAATTTTGAATTTGTTGTTGCGTAACTACTTAGTTTATATCAAGCATTATAAAATTTAGCAAAAGTTTCTGCGGATTTTACTCTGGGTGACATTTGTTGACAGCCAGTTTTGGCCTTTGCTGGTGCAATTAGTTTTTATTAACACTTTACATAGTTAAAAACTGTTTATGACTTTGTTCATTTTGTCTGTCTGTCCGTTCGCATAACTGCCGTAAAAATGACTTTATCAAAATGGAATTTTAGTATGCTGTTCAGTCGGTTTGTGGAACATATGGGAATATAAATGAATAATATCCCCCCATTAGTTTTGGATTGAACTCGGGTTGAAAAAATGAAATATATTGAACCATATGGGACCTAATTTTTCAAACATTTTTTAATCGAATTTAAAATTCACAAATTGCTTCGAAAGTTTTAGGAAATATTCAAATTATTCCAAAGAAAGTATGAAAAAAATTTCAGCAAAATATATTCGGTAGTTTTTTAAATAAAAATAAAAATAATAATTAGACACATATTATATGAAGCGATAATGTGACCTATTTCCAATTAAAATAATGCATCGATCTTGTGTCAATATCGTGACTTTCAAAGTTTTTTTCAGTTGTATCTGTCCTAAAACCACTTTATTTTTGCCTAATTTCTGTGCATCTATATTCTGAAACAACGCAATTACAATATATTTGAGTTTAAATGATCAATGCCATATCTTGTGTCAAACTCGTAATTTCTTAAAGTTCTTTTTAATTTATATTTAGTACTGTATCCGTCCTAAAACCACTTTATTTTTTCTTAATTTCTGTGCATCTATATTCGGAAACAACGCAATTACAATATATATTTGAGTATGAATGATCATCAAACTTTGATTATTTCTACAACGAAGTCTGATTTTCATTTATGGAGAATATAAACACATCAAGCTGTAAGATGAGTTGTATAAGAATTGCTGAATTTCTTTAACGCAAAATTATTTAGCTCTAGTGTCTGCAATATAGCTGATATGAATGAAACATTCATTGATTTTACACATAGAACCCGGACGATTTTTTCAATGAAATTTTAAGCATAGAGTTAAATTACTTTTACCTCCATGGTTTTAAGTTATTAAGTAAAATGAATTATGGTAGTATTGTGATGAATGAAAGGAATGGAAAAAAGTGTTAGAATGAAATATTTACTGCTTTTACATAGGGAGCCAGGCGATTTATATTTCAATGACGTCATTTGAATAAAGTTCATTATTTTCGATGAAGTTTTAAGTTTTCAAATATAATAAATTATTGTAGTACTGTGATAATTGTAAAAATATTACGACTGAATATATCGCATTTTAGAGATGTTTAAATGAAATTGCATTGCAGTTGGAAAATGTTTCATAATCAATGCTTTATGCATGATTGATCTTTCTTGTTATATTCATGAACAAGCTTATTCTGCTTTTAAAATTCGTTAATATCGCTATGCTTTTGTTTTATTTTGCTTAATATTTTAAGTTAGTTATTTAGTTTCATATGCTATTTATTAACTATACTACTAAATACTACGTAGTAATATGTCGTAAGCAGCAAAACTTTCGTATGCAGTTTCTTATTTACTGCTAAAATACTTACTATATAAGTATTTTATTCAAAGGAAACATTTAATTAAATTACTTATTTATGTTTTATTCTATTTACTTACTGGATTGCTAATTGCTAACCAGAATTATCTTTAGTAATGCACAACATATTTTTCATCTTATGCTGCTTACTATTTACTGCTAAAATACGTAATACTTAAGTATTGTATCCGCAGGAAACACTTAATTAAACTATTTATGTGTAATTCATCATGCAAATTACTAACTAGGCTGCTAATTACTGACTAGCGGTACATAGTAGGTAACATATTTTTGATTACTTAACTTACAACAACTTACTTCTTACTGTTAAAATATTTACTACTTCAGTATTTTTTTCAAAGAAAACAATTAATTATGCTGCTTATTGTGTTTATGCTATTCACTAACAAGGCTGCTAATTACTAACTAGCATTAAGTAGTAAGCAATATTATTTTTGTCTAATGCTATTTACTACTTTACTGCTAAAATATGTAATACTTAAATTTTTTCTCAAATCCAGGCACTTGACAGTTAAGTGATCCGCCTATATAAGCGGCCGAAGCGATATCCATTTTGCCGTCATAATACGTTACCCCGGGGTACCACAGGGGATGTATCACATTACGCCCTTAAGCCACCAAATTTAGACCGGAACCCAGTGGATGTGGCAGTCACAGGGATCGTATGTCCTTTCGCCTGACGCACCATCTCTCAGAAAGACTGTTGGACCTAAGGATTTATCGTGCCCATACTCTACGTAGACACAGGGGTAGTTTTCAGCGGCGCCTGGGATCGAACTCTGAGCCTCCGATTGTGATCTTCTTGCCTTAAAGACTGGACTTTTCTTGCCTATATTTAAGTACTGCATGCAGAGAAAATATTTAATTAATCTATTTATTTAAATTTTGTTCCCTTTACTAACTAGGCTGCTAACTACTAATTAAGCAACATATTTTTGTCTTATGCTGCTTACTATTTACTGCTAAAATATCTTGTATCCAAAGAAAATATGTAATTAAGCTATTTATGTATGTTTTATTATGCTATTTCTTAACCAGGCTATTAATTAATAATTAGCAGGATGGATTAAGCAACATTAGTTTGTCATATACTCCTTACTACTTATTGCTAAAATGCTTACTATTTACTGCTAAAATATTGCACTTACTAGTTAAGTATTTATTTCAGGAAAATAAAACATTTAATTGAGTGGCTTATTTATGTTTTGTGCTATTTAATAAAAAGGCTGCTAATTACTAGTAGTAAGCAGTATAGTTTTGTCATATGCTTGAATACTTGATAATTTTATCTAGAGAAAACATTTAGTTTATTACTGACATCTTAAAATTATAATCCTTTTGACAGTCATATTTCCGTTTTAAGCTTCACATTTAAATACGAACAATTTGATGAATAATTCAATATAATAGTGAGCATTAACTGCTAATCAGTTGGATTATTAGAAGATTCGCCATTCACATCGCATTCTTCTCATTTTGGAGGCACTAACTATTTTTGGTTACGTGCCAAGAAGCATGCAGAAAACTGCAGTTCGCCTGCAGGAACGCTCCTACATGCATGAACAATAGTTTATGGGAATGAGGCCAACTTTTCCGGGACCTTAAGAAAAAACTTTTTAAAAAGTAAATATATGTTATCAGATTAATGATAGAAAACACTGAAGCAACATTAACAATCATTATGACATTTGCTTATAATCGAGATGACATAAATGTGAGTTTTGAATTTTATCATATTGCATGTAAAGAGGAAGTATGGTGAAAGGAAAATACCTTAATAAAAATTAAAATATTGAATTGCGATAGAAATACACGTTATTGGGCAGCCCTGAATCCGAATTAACAGTTATTAAAATGGTGACTGCAGCTGAGTCTATTCCAGGAATCTTTTAAAATAATTATATATATATATATATATATAATATTAAAATTGTAAATCCAATGGTAGAATGTAAGTAGTAACTCATAATACACTATCTTAAAATTTGCCTACAAAATACAATGAAATAAAATGAAATTCAACCATAATGAGGAAATTATAATACATATTACAGATCATAAAGATAAAGATAATCAACAAATATCAATGGTGAGGAATGAAAATAGGAATACAAAAAATATCAAGCATAAAACCTTGCACGTGGAAGAGCTCTAGGCTTAAGAATTGTTCATTTCGAAAAAAATCTTTTTCAAGTCTAAATATTTTTTCGAAATGAACACAAAAGTGCTTGTTTCTGAAACACAAGATAGATTTTATATATAAACTTGTGTTATTTGGACGACACGCATAAAGATTGGAAAAAAAGATAGGAAGCATAAATACCTTAAAATACACCGCAAATGTACAACCATGAAGAACAATAAATGACTAGACCAATGTTGCCATTCGCAAAAGTGTAAACACGTGATCTACTGTTGCGGTAAAGTGTGTAATGAAAACCGTATTGCGTAAAGGCAATAAAATGTTATATTCTACATTAAAAGCTGCAAAATAAAACGATGAAAATATATTGTAATGTAAATTCAAGAGAATGTAGAAGTAGGGCTAGAATAAGATGCTAAGGAGAGATTATTGAGAATTTTAGTCTAATTGAAACTTAATAACTATACCATTTACTAAATATGCTGGATATTCATAAAATTTACTGGTAATTTTGAGGTTATTAATGTGCAAATCATGAAATTTTTTATCTGATAATCTATAAATTCTAAAAAGTTAATAAAAAGTAAAAGAGTTAAATTCTAAAAGTATAATATTTCTAAATAACTGAATCGAGTTGCAGGAATTAAATAGTAATAATTTATTAATATTAAATTAAAAAAAATCTTTTTTATCGCATAATTTAGTAACTATCCCATTTGTAGGTTCTATAATTAGATTTAAATCCAAATAATTAATATTTTTACTAATAGTAGTTTCATTAGGTATTAATTCCAAATTTTCCGGATAGAAATCTATATCTATGACATAATTATCAGTAAGTACTAGACAAATCAGATCATCTACATATCTGTATATTTTATAATCTGTTGAAGTAAAGAATTTTAGTAAAGCAAAATTTATTTATATTCTGGAAATTTGATGTCCTTGGATAAGTCTTGAACCAGCCAAGTTTAAAATATAAAATGCAAACAACTCATCCGAAAATCCTCTGTTCAACATATCTACCAGTGACTTAATTTATTTTTCCTGAGAAAAATATGTCAAAAATATATTTCCCAAAGAAATCGATCGCCTTTTTTGACATCCATACTTTTTTCCATTTTCATGTAGTAAGGGGATAAACCAGTTTGGAAAAAGACAGATTTCTGTCTGAGAACGCTAGTTTTCTGTCTAGATTTAAAATGGGAAAGAAAATGAAAAAATTTAATCTTTCTGTATTTCTTAGAACTATAGTCATCTGTTCTTGAGTTCTTATTACATTTTATTTTCGAAGGTATAAACCAAAGATGGGTAAACTACGGCCCACCGATTTATTTAATGCGGCCTGCTCAACAAAAGTGGATTCTTATAAAGTTATATCAAAGTCAACATTTCCAATATTGGTCAACCATGCTCTAAGATATATGGCATTGTTTTATCCTAATATTCATGCTAACTAGCGTTTTCAACCATAAAACATAGGGGAAATGAAATAAAAGTATAGAAACCAACTTACAGATGGGCTTCATTCTTTTCTCTTGAGAATCATCTTACTGTTTAACCCATATTATGTAAAAATGCTGGAAGCTTAATCACCTTTTTTTATCTAACACCTCACCATTTTAAATCTTCTCAATGAACTTCAAAACAATTTAGCAGGTATATATTATTGTTTTGCATCCTGAATAGTTAAAACAAATTAATTGAATTTTGATTAAAAATTTGAATAAAAGTCTTTGGCCCGGAAAAATTATTTGTTTTTTTCATTTGCACCCCCTGTAAGTAAGCTTGCTCATCCCTGGTGCAGATTTTATATTCGTCGTAATCTGGTTTTGTTCTTCCTACTTTAATGATAGGAAATATATGATGTGCACAGCACATGACTTTTTTTAAAAATAAACATTTTGATATTCTTTGTAAACAATAAAAATGAAGCTCTCATATGGTTCTATCTTGCTCAAAATTAATAGCATTGGTGTTAACGATTAAAATAAGACTACCAAATTTTGTAGAAATTTAAATTCTTTCAATAGATAGCACACTTCTATTTCTAGGCAATGGTGTTCATTTTCGGTTAAAAGCAATTATTAATTATTCGCAAATTTCATAACAGGGAATTTTGCTCCTGCTTTTCTTGTTCTATTTTCATATACTTCGTTTATTCAGACGCTATTTATACTAGCTCTTACTTTAATTTTATTTCCCTCACTAAAGATACCATTTTTCTTTTTTGTGATGCAAGTATTTTCATTAATTATTAAGAACGCAGTGTTTATTGTAAACAAGTCTAGCATTCTTTCTTTACCAATCAAATAAGTTAAATAGGTTATATAGACCCTCTGGGCCTATAATTTATTAATCATCATTCTCAATTTTCGGCTTGACCAATGTAAAAAAAAGGCACATTTTATTTTTTTTTATATGTACCAAAATCTCAGAATTTTTTTTATTTGTTAAGCTTTACGAAAATGCATGTACTAGATATATCAAAATTCTTTTAGTATTCAATAATGAATATCGTTTATCAGTGATATATTTTTAAGCATATCAATGTAAAGATTTAAATTTGTTAAGCTTAAGCTTTAGAGGAAAGGTATGTATTAGATCTATAAGATTTATTTTATTATTTAGTAATAAATAGCGATTTCAGTCTTTTAATTTTAGGCATCTTAGTGTAAATATATACATTTGTTAAGGGTTAGGGAAAGGTAAGTTTGGCATCTATCAGGTGTAATTTATTATTTAATAGAAATTAGTCTTCCAGTGATTTACTTTTAGGCATCTCAGTGTAGAAATTTAAATTTGTTAAGATTTGGGAAAAAGTATGTGTTTTACATAAGACTTTTTTTTACTATTTACTAATGAATAATGATTTCAGTAATTTATTTTTAGGCATCTCCGAGTAGAGATTTAAAATTTTATTAAGGTTTAGGGAAAGGCATGCGTTCGACCTATCAGATTTATTTTAGTAATTATTAATAAGTGGTATTTCAGTGATTTATTTTTTAGGCGTCTAAGTCTAAAGATTTACATTTGTTAAGAGTTAGGGAGAGGCATGTTTTGGACCTATCAGGTGTATTTAATAGTAAAAAGTAGTGTTTCAGTGTTTTACTTTTAGGCGTCTCCGTCCAGATATTTAAATTTGTTAAGATTTAAGGAAAGGTATGTGTTGGACATATAAGAATTTTTTTAGTATTTACTAATAAGTAGTGATTTCAGTAATTTATTTTTAGGCATCTCAATGTATAGATCTAAATTTGTTAAGCGTTAGGGAAATATATGTGTAGTATCTATCAAACGTATTTTAGTATTTGATATTTGATCAGTGATTTATTTTTAGGCATCTGAGTGTAGAAATTTTGGAAAAGGCATGCGTTGGACCTATCAGATTTCTTTTTAGTATTTACTAATAAATAGCATTCCAGTGATTTATTTTTAGGCATCTCAGTCAAAAGATTTACATTTGTTATGTGTTAAGGAAAGTTATGGTTTGGATCTTTGAAGTTTAGTTTAGCATTTAGTAAAAAGTAGCGTTTCAGTACTTTACTTTTAGGCATCTCAGTGTAGAGATTTAAATTTATTAAACGTTAGGGAAAGGTAAGTGTAGTATCTATCAGATACAATTTAGTATTTAGAAAGAGAAGCTTTAAAGAATCTATTTTTAGGCATCTTAGAGTAGAGATTTAAAATTTTGAGATTTAGGTAAAGGCATGTGTTGAACCTATCAGATTTATTTTAGTAATTATTAATATGTAGCATTCCAGTGATTTATTTTTATTTTTTTGAAACAAATGTAAATCTGAAGATTTACGTTTCTTAAGCGTCAAAGTCTAAAGATTTACATTTAATAAGCGTCTAATTCTAAAGATTTACATTTGTTAAGCGTTAGGAAAATGTATGTTTTGGACCTATCAGATTTATTTTATAGTAAAATGAAGTGTTTCAGAGTGATTTACTTTTAGGCATCTCAGTATAGAGATTTACATTTGTTAAGATTTAGAGAAAGGTGTTTGTTGGACATATAAGATTTACTTTAGTATTTAGTAATAAGTAGTGATTTCAGTAATCTATTTCTACGCATTTCAGTGTATAGATGCAAATTTATTAAGCGTCGACGAAAAGTGTGTGTAGTATCTATCAGATGTATTTTAGTATTTGATAAAAATTAGTGTTTCAGTGATTTAGTTTTATGCATGTCAGTGTAGAAATTAAGTTTTCTTTAGATTTAGTGAAACATATGTGTTGGACCTATCAGATTTTAGCATTTAATAATAAATAATATTCCAGTGATTTACTTTTCGGTATCTCAATCTATCTATCTATTTACATTTTTTTCGCTTAGGGGAAAGGCGTGTTTTAGCCATGTTAGATTTATTTTATTATTTAGTAATTAGAAGCGTTTCAGTGATTTGTTTTCAGGCATATCAGTGTAAAAATGTTAACTTGTTAATCTTGACGGAAATGTATGGGTAGGACCTATCAGATTTATTTTAATATTTTGTAATAAGTAGCGTTTAATGATTTATTTGCATAAAAGGTGGGTTTTGAACCCATCAGCTTTATTTTAGTATTTAGTCATAAGTAGTATTTCAATGATTTATTTTTAGGCATCTTACTATAAAGATTTAAATCTGCTAAGCGTTAAAAAAAGCGTGTGCTGGAACTATTAGATTTAATTTAGAATTAACTAATAACTAGCAATTCATTAATTTATTTTTAAGCATCTCAGTATTAAAAGCTAAACGGTTTTTCCTTGAGTGTTTGAAATTAAATTCTCGCCTCTTTTCTATTTTCAATAAACATTTTAAAGTCCTTTCATACTCAGATGCAAATGAAATATCTCAAAAAATGCAATGGTGCAAAAGTTGGAGTGCAAGTAAAACACTAATCCCTTCTTCCTCCTTACAAAAGTAAAAACTATGTAAACATGACAATTTTTTCACGAACACTCTTTAGACACTTAGGTAAATGAAAGATCTTCCACACAACTTTAGTTGCAGAAAAGGCAATTTTAAAATATCAAGGGTGTAATTTTTCCTTCCTCTGACATTTTTACGGAATTGGCGCAGAACGAGTGCTGTAAAGCAATACTCTTCTGGGAGAAATAAACTCAGATAAAAGAACTACTATTCGGAGTGAATAGCAAGAAAAAATTGTTAGATTGAGATATTTATTTTGAATCTTCAGTGATACTAGTTTGAATCAGTTTGAATCTACTGGAATCACAGTTTGACGATTTTTGATGGAATTTTATCAGCTCAATAGAAAATAAATTGAGTTATTCCTATGCAATTTTCAAAAAGCATGCGAGAAGCATTTCTGAATAAAATCTTCACACACACACACACACTCATATATATATATATATATATATATATATATATATATATATATATATATATATATATATATATATAAAATATATATATATTATATATATTATATATATATATATATATATATATATATATATATATATATAATATATATATATATATATATATATATATAATATATATATATATATATATATATATATATATATATATATATATATATATATATATATATATATATATATATATATATATATATATACATATATATATGATATATATAGTATATATATGTATATATGTAATATATATAATATATATATGTATATATATAATTTATATAATTTATATATATCTATATATATAATATATTATATTATATATATATATACACACATAAGTACTATGTCGGGGTTATGTTTTCGTATGTGTGTATGTCAGTGTGTGTGTCCGTGAGTCTGTGGACGCGATATTTCACTAACGAATGAATCGTTTTGAAAATAATTTGACACAGTTATTACTATCAATGAATATTAGAACCCTATTGATTTTGCACGCAATCAAATGTTCAGAAGATCCGCCGTTTTTCGAACGAATTTTTGAAAAAATCATTAAAGCATCAGAACCGTCAGTACTGATACATAAATAATCGTTTAATATGTAGTTTTTATTAGAAAACGAATGATATACATTTTAAAATGCTGGTATATGCCGTTCTCGATATATTGCACGATTTATGAATACATTTTTGAAAAAATAATTAAAAAATCAAAACCTACAACATAAATAATCATTTTATATGTAATTGTTTTTATTAAAAAATTAATGACATACACTTCAGAAAGCTAGCATGAACCATACTCGTGATATTGTATGTTTATCAAAGTATTGCATTAAACTAAATGATTTTCATCAAATATGTTCATGTTCCATATACAATATTATGCAACAAATCTGTTAGTATTATTTCCGTTTATCTAGTTCGTTTCATTCACGGGAGAAGATATTTTTGTAGTAGTTTTGTATAGTAATGCCAATTGTAATTTATTTCATGGGATGGTAATTAAATGTAATGAGGATTGATTTGATGAGGATTTTGCCCGTGAGCATGAAAATCTTATTCTGTTTGCGGAGTAGTGAGTTGTCAAATGCCCCCAGTTTCAATTTCGTGTTGTTAATTCAATTCAAAATTCATTGTGCTGTGAACGTGTACACCATTAATTTGTTGCGAAAGAAATATAGTTATTGCATTATGTAGGGAATGTCATTTGCTGCCCACATCATATTTATTGAATTTTTTATTGTGAAGGAATGTTTAAATTTCGTTTTTAACCAGCATGATTAAAAGTAAAATGCTTTAGGTTTCAAAATGACGGAAATTGCATATTTACATGAACTTTAATTATTAGCTTTTCTTATTATATGTAAAGAGAAATAATTCCGGTCGAGTTAAAAATCCGATTCTCGGATTTTTACGGATCTACAAGTTTTGAGCATATCTGAATGCGAATTATCCATTTTTTCAATGATTTCTGTGTGTCTGTATATAGGTCTGTCTATTTTTGTATGTGCGTGACTATGGATACGATAACTTTAGGGCAAATTGAGATAATCACCTGCAATTTGCTATGATAATTGCAACACGTAACCGTAAGAGGACGATTGATTTTCAGAGCGGTTAAGCTAAGGAATTGACTTCAATTTTTCGAACAATCCTTTGTAAAAATAAAAAATTGGGATATTACAGAAGTTTGGTCTGAAATGGAAAAAAAATATCACAAGAGAAATAAATATGATTAGCATTATTAAATGCAATCGCTTTGTAAGTATGTGTAGTTAGAAACAAATGGGTACCGTTGTTTAGGAGTTATCATGAGCGTTTCTCGAGATATTGGAATTTTCAGGTTTCCTCTTCGAGTGCTATTTCCTTAACAAATTGAACAGATTGCATGCAATTTAGTATAGTAATTTCAAAGAACAAATTGAGGCCTATTAATTTTAGGGTAACTCGGATATAAGGGTGGTGTGAAAATTTTCGAAAATATTTTCAATATTCATAAAAATTTATAAAAAACTAATGTTGTTAAAACTAAAAAAGTGACATTTATATTTTGTTTATTTAGATGTGAATACCGTCATTTTCAGAATTAGAATACTTGAGATATTACACGCTTTTAATCCGGTAGGCCGGATGGTCTGGGTCTCAACAAGAACAACAACGCTTTTACTCCAAAATCGAAAAAGTAATAAAATATTTAAATACCCTCACTATAATTAAATGAGTAAATACTTTGCAAGTACATTTTACTGGAAATAAATTAAAAAGCATTGCTTAGTAGTTATCAAGAATCATTCTCGAGTCCTCAAGAATGTTACTTTTACCCAGGAAACCCAATACCTCTGGAACTAATCAATCGAATTATTTGTAATTTATATGGAATTTAGTATGCTCATTTGAATCGCTAATAACAAAAATCCGATTAATATTTGGCAAGATATGGATATAGGAAGGATCTAATTTATGTTCTTGTTTTCTCAGTATAGATTGAAAAATAAATTTATGAAGGAGCCTTTATATGGTGGTAAGTATTGTGTATTTATGGTGGCAAGTATTTGTTTTGGATCTATTAAGAATTTTTATTCTCTTTTGCCCACTTATTTCATACAATCACGTGAATTTTTGGAAAGTGTGAAACTCTTACTCCCACTATAACTTAATCCTGAATCCATATAAATCATCCTCTAAGCTTTATCTGGAGCCGATTCTGAAAGTAAAAATCTGATGTGGCCAGCACATGACTTTCCCTGCAGACTTATATTCACGTTCTCTTTATTTTAATTAAATTTAATTCACTTTTAATTCAATTTTTTTTCTCATTTGATAACTGGACTTATTTTCAAAGGTGGATTAGAGAAAATACGAAAATCTAAAATATCTCGAGAATGGCTAGTCCTAGTGTAGTGGGGTTGGTCTTATTCTTTTCTTCGCTAAAAATTACGTATTAAACAAGCATTTAATGGATACATTTCAGCATACGTAGTTCTTTAGTTTAGATTTTGACAATTTTTGCGGGCCATTTAGTAAAAAAAGGCAGGTTATTTTTTTCTGAATCATACCAAAATCTAATCAGCACCAGGGTGTCCCACAAGTGACTCATATGCCGAATTTTGTGAAATTCGGTCCATCAGTTTTTTAGTTAGAGTGGATACAAGCTTTTGCTGGCCATTTCGCCAAAAAAGGCGGGTTATTTTAACCCGAGTCATACCCAAAACTAATCAGCACCAGATCCGTGCGCAAGTGACTTACTTACCAAATTTTATGAAATTCGGTCCATTAGTTTTTTAGTTAGAGTGGATACAAAATCTGCACAGACAGATAGATAGACACACAGACAGACACACAGACAGACACACAGACAGACACACAGACACACACACAGACGTCACGCTAAAAATAGTTTTTTCGTATTCTAGAGGTCTCGAAACGTGTAGATCCGTCGAAAACTCGAGTTGCGATTTTCGGCATGATTCCAATACTTTCCCTATACATTACCATGTATTGCAGGGAAAGTAAAAAATAGATGTTTCAAGGAAAATATTTTAACCTGAAGTAGAAAGGAACCTAAAGTTGAAATACTTAGTGAATCCTCCTCCCCTGTCGGAAACTTGGTGTTGAATCCATATCGGTCATCATCTAGGCTCAGTCGATTCTGAGAAAGAGATGTTTCAAGGAAAATGAAAATTTTTGAGCCAGATTTGGTAAAATACCGGAAGTGGGAATTCTTAGTAAACCTTTTACCCCCAATGTTTATATTCATAGTCACAGAACCCGTCTAAATAGGGAATGCCTGGGAATTTGTTTAAAATTATTTGTTAATTCTGATTCCTGGTTTTATGCTAGCTCAAATAATTTTATCATTCCACTGGTACTAATTAATTAGATACTAATATACGAATACTTGTTATACAAATTAAATATACTAGTTAATTTTATATACAAAATGTTTCATTTAAATTTTTTTATAATTGAAGATTTTAAAATGTCTAAAATAAAAGTAAATAACAACATTTTATTCCATCGGACATTCGTATGAGAAGAAACACAGCATGAAAAGCAGAAGGGAAAAGATTGAAAATCAAATAATCGGAAAATATAATATTTTTTATGATAAAATAAGAAAAGAATAATGGAGAAGAATTATGGGATATTCATGGAGAAGATGCGTTCTGACATAGTTACAAACAGAAAAATATGAAATCTTAAATCAATACCCATCCATTGCAATGCTCAAAATACAATTCATTTTTTTTTAAAGCAAATGTTTATATTGCTGATATTGAATACAATTGGTTTATTCGGAATTTCTGAAATTGTATGCTGCTTTTGAAAATATTCCAGTGAGGATTGTAAAATATTTTGGAGACATCACGAGCTGTGACATGTGCAGTACACATAGTCTAGTTATTAAACAAATATATAGTCATCCATGGCGATGGATAAAAAAAATATAATTTTTTGAAGCAAATATTTGTATTGCCGATATTGAATACGATTGGTTTATTCAGAATTTCTGAAATTGTATATTACTTTTGAGAATATTCTAGTGAGGAATAGGTTAATGAATTGTAAAATATTTTGGAGACATCGCGAGCTGTGACATGTGAAGTACACATAGACTAGTTATTAAACAAATATATACTCATCCATTGCGATGGTCATAATAAATTTAATTTTTTGAAGCAAATATTTGTATTGCCGAGATTGAATACGATTGGTTTATTCAGAATTTCTGAAATTGTATATTACTTTTGAGAATATTCTAGTGAGGAATAGGTTAATGAATTGTAAAATATTTTGGAGACATCGCGAACTGTGACATGTGTAGTACACATAGACTAGTTATTAATATATACTCATCTATTGCGATGGTCATAACAAATTTAATTTTTTGAAGCAAATATTTGTATTGCCGAGATTGAATACGATTGGTTTATTCAGAATTTCTGAAATTGTATATTACTTTTGAGAATATTCTAGTGAGGAATAGGTTAATGAATTGTAAAATATTTTGGAGACATCGCGAGCTGTGACATGTGAAGTACACATAGACTAGTTATTAAACAAATATATACTCATCCATTGCGATGGTCATAATAAATTTAATTTTTTGAAGCAAATATTTGTATTGCCGAGATTGAATACGATTGGTTTATTCAGAATTTCTGAAATTGTATATTACTTTTGAGAATATTCTAGTGAGGAATAGGTTAATGAATTGTAAAATATTTTGGAGACATCGCGAACTGTGACATGTGTAGTACACATAGACTAGTTATTAATATATACTCATCTATTGCGATGGTCATAACAAATTTAATTTTTTGAAGCAAATATTTGTATTGCCGAGATTGAATACGATTGGTTTATTCAGAATTTCTGAAATTGTATATTACTTTTGAGAATATTCTAGTGAGGAATAGGTTAATGAATTGTAAAATATTTTGGAGACATCGCGAGCTGTGACATGTGAAGTACACATAGACTAGTTATTAAACAAATATATACTCATCCATTGCGATGGTCATAATAAATTTAATTTTTTGAAGCAAATATTTGTACTGCCGATATTGAATACGATTGGTTTATTCAGAATTTCTGAAATTGTATATTACTTTTGAGAATATTCTAGTGAGGAATAGGTTAATGAATTGTAAAATATTTTGGAGACATCGCGAGCTGTGACATGTGAAGTACACATAGACTAGTTATTAAACAAATATATACTCATCCATTGCGATGGTCATAATAAATTTAATTTTTTGAAGCAAATATTTGTATTGCCGAGATTGAATACGATTGGTTTATTCAGAATTTCTGAAATTGTATATTACTTTTGAGAATATTCTAGTGAGGAATAGGTTAATGAATTGTAAAATATTTTGGAGACATCGCGAACTGTGACATGTGTAGTACACATAGACTAGTTATTAATATATACTAATCTATTGCGATGGTCATAACAAATTTAATTTTTTGAAGCAAATATTTGTATTGCCGAGATTGAATACGATTGGTTTATTCAGAATTTCTGAAATTGTATATTACTGAGAATATTCTAGTGAGGAATAGATTAATGAATTGTAAAATATTTTCGAGACATCACAAGCTGTGATATGTGCATTACACAAAGTCCAGTTACCAAACAAATCATTGCACAATCATTGAGATGCTTAAAATACGTTTATTTTTTCGTAGCAACTATTTATATTGACGATAATGAATGGAATTGGTTCATTCAGAATTTGTGAAATTGTATACTTCTTTTAAAGATATTCTAGTAAAGAACAGGCTTATGAATTGTAAAATATTTTGGAGACTTCATGAGCTGTGACATTTATAGTACAGATAATCTACTTATCAAACGAATCAATACAACGAATCAATACAACGAATCATTTCAAACGAATCCTTTGAGAAGATCAAAATACATTTTTTTAAGCAAATATTTACATTGCCGATATTGAATGTCATCGGCTCATTCAGAATTGGTGAAAATGTATTTTTATTTTGAAGATATTTAAGTGAGAAATAGATTTATGAATTGTAAAATATTTTGCAGACTTCACGAGCTGTTCCATTTTTGTGGTCCAGATAGTCTACTTATCAAGAAAATAATGATTTAATTTTAAGACCAACCGACACCTTGATTTGAGCCAGAATTACTTTGATAACCTTTTATTTGTGAGATAGTAAAATCACAATTTATCTTGCATAAAAAGATCGTGATTATCTGTTTGTCTGTGCGCAGAATGCCGAAAATATACAGTTACGAAATTTTGGTACAGGTTTGCGTTAAGTCAGGCCTCAAGATACCTTAGAGTTTTTTCTGATAAATAGATTTAATTTTTTATTTTTTAATATTTTTTATCAGAAGAAAGTGAGAAAGAACCGTACCCCAGCCAGTTTTATGATTTTCTTATTTTTCACAAACAGAATGGCGCGACATTTTGCTCGGGCGCTAGACATGATTACCAGCTCTGATAAATTGACAGAAGATGAATTCTAAGAAAATGAATTTGAGTCTTTAGAGAAAATCACGTGTTGTCCACAGCAGATTTTTTTGTGTTGTGAATAAACCTCTTGCCAGAAAATATTCTTTTCACTTTAAACAAATCATGCAGTGATAGGCACGTGTTCCTACCAATTACGTGATGCTGTTTTCAAGATTTTATTAGAAGGGTACATTTTTTAAAATCAACATATACGTATAAAAGTTAAATAAATAATCACTTAAAACGAACGGGTATCATCTTACCAGTTTAGGAGTATTTTTTTAAAGCAAACTGATTAACACCTTTCTTTTACACGTAAAACTTTGAACCCCTTAAAGCGTTTTCGACAGATTACTTAATATGCATATGATGTTTCATAAAATATTTATTCATTGATGACCCACGTTGATTCAAATTTTCTTCAGTTTTACCTCAATTGGAACTCTCATTTATTATTAAAAACAAAGAACAGTGCTTATTTTTTATACGCAGATTTTTAAATGTATGCAAGGCCTTTGGCAGGACTTAAAGTGCTTGGATGTAAGTTAATCACATTTAAAATATTCTTTAGAGAACGTAGTTTGGAAAAGATTTAATATTTTTTTCTTAATTTTAAAGTTTGAGTAAAATAGAATTTACTTTTGAATAAAGTTGCAATTTCATATTTATTTATTTTATTTTATATTTTATAACGCTTCTAATGAATCTATATTTCAGCGGAGAATCGGATCCGATATCTTCAGCTGTTCAGACGAGGAATTCGTTAGATTATTAAGATGATTATTTTTTCTGCATATTCTAAATTGATTTCCTCCCATCCTTCAGATTTCAGCATCAAAGTGCAACTTCTAATCTATACCCGACCGCCCCCATTCTTCTCGTTACTTTCCTTATATATAGTAAAATGTATAAGAAAAGTATTGTGACGGGGGTCGTATTTTATAACGTTTCTAATGAATCTTCTTGAGATATTGCAAATTTTTCAAATAAATGTATCGAAAAATCACATAAAATAAAAAAAAATTAACTATTGTGAAATATGTTCATTTTTTATGTGCGATATCATGCAATAAAATTGGTGCCACCATTCTCATGAATCTAGCTCGTTCCATTCATAAGAAAAGATATTTAGGGTAATACATTTGAATTTGAACATCGATAGACATTTATCTGCTATAAGAATAACTTATTTCTCCGACCATAACGCTTGAAATGAATTTGATGAAATGTCGCCAAATTGGCGATTTTTTAAATGTTGCCAAATTAACGAAAATATCGCCAAATTGATAACAAGAAAGATCAGTCATGCATAAAGCATAGATTATGAAACACCTTCCAACTTCAATGCAATTTATATATACATCTCTAAAATGTGATACATTCCTTGGTAATATTTTTAAAATTATCACAATACTACATTAATTTATTATATTTGAAAACTTAATGTAGAACCTAATGTAGAAAACTTATTGTAGATAATGAACTTTATCGAAAAAAAAAATGAACTTCTTTCAAATGACGCCATTGAAATATAAATTACCTGGTTTAAACATCTCTAAAATGAGATACATTCCTCGGTAATATTTTTAAAATTATCATGATACTACAATAATTAATTATATTTGAAAACTTCATCGAAAACAAATGAACATTATTCAAATGATGTCATCGAAATATAAATCGCCTCTATATAAAAGCAGCATTTCATTCATAAACATTTTTCCATTCCAATACTATAATAATTTATCCAATTATCCAATACTATATATTCATCCCAATACTATAATAATTTATTTTATTTAAAATCCTAAAACCATGGAGGTACAAGTAATTTAACTCTATGCTTAAAACTTCATCGAAAAAATCGTCTGGTTCTCTGTGTAAAATCAATGAATGTTCAATCATATCAGCTATATTGCAGACTCCATGAGCTAAATGATTTTACGTTAAAGAAATGCAGCAATTCTTATACAACTCATTCTACATCTTTTGGTATTTACATTCTCTATAGGTGAAAATGAGGCTTCCTTGTAGAAATAATCAAAGTTTGATGATCATTTAAACTCAAATATATTGTAAATGCGTTGTTTCAGTATGTAGATGCACAGAATTTAAGCAAAAATAAAGCGGTTTTAGAACGGATTCAATACTAAATATGAATTAAAAAGAACTTTAAAAATCATGATTTTGACACAAGATGGATGCCATATTTTATTTTGAAGTGGGTCACGTGATCTCTTCATATAATGGTCACGTGATTTCTTCAAATAAAGGGTGTAATTATTATTTTAATTTTTATTTAAAAAACTACTGAATCTATTTTGCTGATATTTTTTATATATTTTATGGGATAATTTGAATATTTTCTAAAACTTTCGAAGCAATTTGTGAATTTTAAATTCTCTTAAAAAATGTTTGATAAATTAGGTCCCATAGGGTTCAATGTATTTCATTTTTTTAACCCGGGTTCAATCCAAAACTAATTGGGTGATATTATTCATTTACATTCCCATAGGTCCCACAGACCGTCTGAGCAACATACTAAAATTTAATTTTGATAAGGTCATTTTTACGGCAGCTATACGGCAGTTAACCGACAGACAGACAGAATGAACAAAGTCATAAACACTTTTCAACTTTGTTGTAAAGTGTTAAAAATGAACCTCAATGGAAATTACGACTGACGAAAATTCAATGTCTCGGAGAGAATATAAGTATCTACTAAAAGAATAGCCTATTTTTCCATTCGTAACGTTTGGCAAAATTTTGGTGAATAATTTGTCGAAATATCTCCAATTTGATGATTTTTTAAATGTTGCCAAATTGCCAAAAATATCACTTTATTGATAAAAATTCACCAAATTATTGAAAGTTCAATATGTTGGAAAGAACATAAGAGTAGACAGACAATAAGAATAACCCAGTTATCCGTTCGACCTTAACGCTTGACGAGAAATTTAGCGGGACGTCATCCAGTTGCCGACTATTTTAAATGTTGCTAAAGTGACAAAAATGTCGCCAAATTGATAAAATTGACTCTAAATGGGAAGTACTGTCTCCCAAATTCAGATTTCCGTCATATGACGGCGATATCTTCTAGTATATAAGAAATGCTCATCTCTCCGTTTGTAATACTTGGTGATGCATTCGGCGAACTTGGCGAATAATCCAGCAAAGTACCGTCAACTTGGCGATATTTCGTCCCAGATTGAAGAAAATATCGCCAAAATTGCAAAACTGACGCTAAATTAATGAAAATGACGCCTAATTGATGAATGAATTATTAAAATATTTTAATATATGGTTATTATCGCTTATTGGGGATGCTATCAATACTGATAATTGTTTATTTAGAGTAGTGCGAAATATAAGTTAATTGGGTACTTTGAAATAGTTTTACATGTTGTCATCTGCAAATTCCTCAAATGTATAATTCAACGTTAAACACAGTACCGTTTATCTTATACATCATTTTTTGGCTGTAAAAGGAGTAAATTCACTGCACTATATGAGGAAAGTCGTGTCCTGTCCATATCAGATTTTTTTTAATTTCTTCACTTGCATAGTATAATATATAGAAGAATTACTGTAACAGCGTCGAAAATTCAAATTTGAGTTTTTGTCGTAAGGGTATGTTTTGATTTTGATTCGAACCGAGCGTTTTTGAGGCGATGTTAGTGTGTGTGTATGTATGTTAGAATATATACGTGAGTCCGTGAGTCTGCGAATGGAGCTATTCGAAAATTTGTTACGATTGTTACAAACAGTGAATACTGGAGTTCTGTTGATTTGAAATACGATCAAAAACTTCGAAATTTTCGAATTAATTTTTGAAAAAATTGCAAATCAGAACCAGGTCAATCAATAATAATAAATAAATAATCATCTAATACGAAATTTTTATTTGAAAACGAATGTAGGTTTTTAAGTAGATCTATAAATAAAAAATGACGTACAATTAAAAAGTAGTAAGTGTTGTCAAATATGTTCGTTTTCATATGCAATATTATGCAATAAATCTGTATATATATATATATATATATATATATATATATATATATATATATATATATATATATATATATATATATATATACATTATATATATATATATATATATATATATATATATATATATATACATTATATATATATATATATATATATATATATATATAATAGTCTGAAAATCTAGTGATAGAATAGAGAGAAGTTGAAACTCAAACGACCCCAACATTAAAAAATGCCTTACAAATGAAAAGTAGCAAACAGAGAATTATCAATCAAGTGGAAAATAAAATGCAAACCTCTAGTTATCAAGCTAAAGACAAAGAACAAACATCAATGGAAAGGAATCGATATTATAAAATCAAATAAAATCCAAGCATTAGAGCTTTACACGTGGACAAGCCCTAGGCTTAAACTAATGAATAGTTCATTTCGATAAAACTCTTCGTCAAGTCCAAGTATTCTATAAAAATGAACACAAAATACATGTTTCTGATATCAGTGATAGATTATATTTATAAACACTTATAACTTAGACAACATGCATAAAGATTGAAAAATAATAGGAAACAAGAATACCTGAAAAATACATATGTCTGCTACATTGGAGCCTTGAATACACACACACACACACACACACACACACACATATACACACACACATACACACATATATAATAGTTTGAAAATCCAGTGATAGTGGTGATGTTAATATTACTTGAATTTTTTTTATTATTACATAAATTTTTATTATTACATATTTCTAATAATATATATATATATATATATATATATATATATCTTTATCCTTAGACTTGGCTTATAGTTACTCATTTGTAACAGATATGCTAGAGATGGGTTTTTTTGTACATACAGTAGTTTATGCATAATTTTCGATTAAAATCCTTCAATTTTTATTTATATATATATATATATATATATATATATATATATATATATATATATATATATATATATATATATATATATATATATATATATAAATATATATATATATATATATATATATAAGTTTAAAAATCCAATGAAAGATTAGAGAGAATTATCAACTCAAAAAACTCCAAAATTACAAAATGCCTTACAAATAAAAGTATCAAACGGAGAATCGTCATTCAAGTGGAAAATATAAATGCAAACCTTTAGTAATCAATTTAAAGACAATCAAAAACATCAATGGAAAGGAATCGATAAAATAATATCAAATAAAATCCAAGCATGAATGCTTTACACGTGGACAAGCCCTAGACCTAATAATGAATTGTTCATTTCGATAAAACTCTTTATCAAGTCCAGGTATTTCATAAAAATGAACACAAAATGCATGTTTCTGATATCTGTGATAGATTATATCTATAAACTTAGATAACCTGAACAACATGCATAAAGATTGAAAAATAATAGGAAGCAAGAATACCTGAAAAAAAAAACACTGTATACGTCAGATCCATTGGATTCTTGAATAAAGAGACCAATATTGCCAATCTCAAATAAGTTGAGAACTGCTGTTGCTAATCGTGAGAAAGAAATAACAGTAATGCGAAAAGTTGATAAAATGTGATATTCAACAGTAAGAACATGTAAATACATGGTAATGCCAATTCAAGAGAAAGTGGATGTCCGGCTAAAATTAGTTAGGAGAGAATTTGAGTATAATCTACCATTCCAAACTTTTTAACTATACTATGTACTAAATAAGCTGGATATTTATATAATTTGCTAGTAATTTAAGTTTATTAATATGCATAGCATGAAATTTTTTATCAGATAACCTATAAGTTCTAAAGAGCTGATTAAGCATAGTATTTCTAAATAATCGATTCGAGTTACATGAATTAAAAGATAATAATTTATTAATGTTAAAGTTAAAATAGTCTTTTTTATCAAATAAATTAGTAACTATCCTATTAGTAGGTTCAATAATAAGATTTAAGTCCAAAATATTAATGTTATTACTAATAGTGGCTTCATTAGGAATTAGTTCCAAATTATCCGGATAGAAATCTATATCGATGACACAGTTGTCTGTAAAGATCAAGAAAATCAGATCATCTACATATATGTAAATTTTATAATCTGTGGAAGTAAAAGATTTTTCATAATGATAAAGGTATAAATTAGCTAATATACTGCTACTACAGACACCTTGTGGAACCCCTGAGACTTGTATGTATA
Organism: Amaurobius ferox; assembly: GCA_951213105.1. Lineage (NCBI taxonomy): Eukaryota > Metazoa > Arthropoda > Arachnida > Araneae > Amaurobiidae > Amaurobius > Amaurobius ferox. The sequence continues at coordinate 81,354,844 of OX578133.1, read as the reverse complement.
ATTTATTGCCCGTTGAAATAGTATATAATTATTGAAAAAACAAAGTGAAGAAGTTTAGGAAATTTGTTAAATATAGTATGAGTAGTATGATAAGTAGTATAAGCATTATATAGAGCTAAAATTACTACATAGAGATCAGAGATCTTAATATATTATTAAACATCTTTAAATTTAAAAGTTTGGAATCCAATTAGTTTATCAAGTGATGCTAATTTATTCTTTAATTATTTACTATTATTTAGAATAAGGTAGTTATTGTGTGTGCTAGAAAAATGTAAACTATCATTTATTACATTTAAATAATTTAGAAGTAATTTACTCACAGTAGTAGAATAAGTATTATGACCACTAGTTACTGTTCTAAATTTAATAGGATTTTTATGAAATTTAGGTATTAGCACTATATATGAAAATTTAAGAAATTTATAATTAATATTTAATTCACTGTACATATTGATAATTTTCAGTTTAATACTATTAATGGAGTATGAATGAAGTTTAAATAGATTGTTATTTAAATAATGTAACTGAAATTGTATATAGAATTTTTTACAGATAATAGTATAATTATTAGAGGCTTTATCAACATAAGTAATAACGAAAGATCTTTGTAAATCATTAATGGAATGTTTTAAATTATCAATATTATATAAATATCTAGTCAATTTAACACTACAAATAGTATTTATAATAAATTTTAATAAAGTGAATTTCCATATATTAAATGCCTCTAAAGGCAGAGCGCATTTAGAAGCTAATTTATAAATATATTTATCAAGGTCAAGATTGATTGACTTTAAAAGACTTATAATAGGATGGTAACACCTGAATTTTGTACCCAAATGACATAATGGTTCTTAACGTTTCGTCTTTAATTATTGCTAAGTCTCCTGTAACGATATGGCCCAAGTGTGAATTTTTATAGTCAGCATATTCGTCTACCTTGATATATATATATATATATATATATATATATATCAAGGTAGGTATTCTATCAAGGTAGGTATATATCAAGGTAGGTATTCTCTCTCTCTCTATATATATATATATAGAAGAGAAAAGATCTACAAATGAAATATCAAAAAGGGGGAAAAGACAACGGGGAAATTCGAAAAGGCCTAGGGGGATTGTGACCCCTAGTTCCCGGTTAAAGTTTATATATATATATATATATATATATATATATATATATTACAAAAATTTTGTAAGCTTGTTAGAAAGTTAGGTTTTTCGAGTTACAGCTTTTCACTTTTCTTTCATTGGACATTCAAACTTTTTTTATTATTGAAATCATTTTATTTATTAGCTGCATTTGCGCAATAAATTAAATGTATTTTGCATTGTCATTCCTATTTACTCATTTTTTTACATTTGCATAATTGCAAAGTATCCTTAATTTTTTAAAGTATGCTACGGTATTTATAAAAATTTAAATATATATATATATATGTGTGTGTTTGTAAATTCAAATCCTTCAAACGAACTTAAATGCAGGTTAAAATTTGTTATCGTACGATTAGAACTTTAGATAATAGCAATAAAAATCTCGTTTCCTACTGACTAGATTATAAATTCTAATTTAAGTACAAAATTAAAACAGTTCTTAAAACATAATTCTCTTGGTTCACTTTGTTCAGCTTAATTGAGTTCTTTGAAATAGAAACACCTTGCTGACTCCAAAAATTTGATGCGCTTTAGCAAATCTTGGTAAAACTAATTAGTTTCGTCTTTTTCTTTCTGAGAATTCCAGTTGCCAAACCCTTGGTGGGAAACGCGTAGGTACAAACATTTGTTTATGATTGAGACGGATGACTCAATTGTTCATTCTTCATATACCTGAAAAATACATATGTCTGCTACATTGGAGCCTTGAATACACACACACACACACACACACACACACACATATACACACACACATACACACATATATAATAGTTTGAAAATCCAGTGATAGTGGTGATGTTAATATTACTTGAATTTTTTTTATTATTACATAAATTTTTATTATTACATATTTCTAATAATATATATATATATATATATATATATATATATCTTTATCCTTAGACTTGGCTTATAGTTACTCATTTGTAACAGATATGCTAGAGATGGGTTTTTTTGTACATACAGTAGTTTATGCATAATTTTCGATTAAAATCCTTCAATTTTTATTTATATATATATATATATATATATATATATATATATATATATATATATATATATATATATATATATATATATATAAATATATATATATATATATATATATATAAGTTTAAAAATCCAATGAAAGATTAGAGAGAATTATCAACTCAAAAAACTCCAAAATTACAAAATGCCTTACAAATAAAAGTATCAAACGGAGAATCGTCATTCAAGTGGAAAATATAAATGCAAACCTTTAGTAATCAATTTAAAGACAATCAAAAACATCAATGGAAAGGAATCGATAAAATAATATCAAATAAAATCCAAGCATGAATGCTTTACACGTGGACAAGCCCTAGACCTAATAATGAATTGTTCATTTCGATAAAACTCTTTATCAAGTCCAGGTATTTCATAAAAATGAACACAAAATGCATGTTTCTGATATCTGTGATAGATTATATCTATAAACTTAGATAACCTGAACAACATGCATAAAGATTGAAAAATAATAGGAAGCAAGAATACCTGAAAAAAAAAACACTGTATACGTCAGATCCATTGGATTCTTGAATAAAGAGACCAATATTGCCAATCTCAAATAAGTTGAGAACTGCTGTTGCTAATCGTGAGAAAGAAATAACAGTAATGCGAAAAGTTGATAAAATGTGATATTCAACAGTAAGAACATGTAAATACATGGTAATGCCAATTCAAGAGAAAGTGGATGTCCGGCTAAAATTAGTTAGGAGAGAATTTGAGTATAATCTACCATTCCAAACTTTTTAACTATACTATGTACTAAATAAGCTGGATATTTATATAATTTGCTAGTAATTTAAGTTTATTAATATGCATAGCATGAAATTTTTTATCAGATAACCTATAAGTTCTAAAGAGCTGATTAAGCATAGTATTTCTAAATAATCGATTCGAGTTACATGAATTAAAAGATAATAATTTATTAATGTTAAAGTTAAAATAGTCTTTTTTATCAAATAAATTAGTAACTATCCTATTAGTAGGTTCAATAATAAGATTTAAGTCCAAAATATTAATGTTATTACTAATAGTGGCTTCATTAGGAATTAGTTCCAAATTATCCGGATAGAAATCTATATCGATGACACAGTTGTCTGTAAAGATCAAGAAAATCAGATCATCTACATATATGTAAATTTTATAATCTGTGGAAGTAAAAGATTTTTCATAATGATAAAGGTATAAATTAGCTAATATACTGCTACTACAGACACCTTGTGGAACCCCTGAGACTTGTATGTATAATTTATTGCCCGTTGAAATAGTATATAATTATTGAAAAAACAAAGTGAAGAAGTTTAGGAAATTTGTTAAATATAGTATGAGTAGTATGATAAGTAGTATAAGCATTATATAGAGCTAAAATTACTACATAGAGATCAGAGATCTTAATATATTATTAAACATCTTTAAATTTAAAAGTTTGGAATCCAATTAGTTTATCAAGTGATGCTAATTTATTCTTTAATTATTTACTATTATTTAGAATAAGGTAGTTATTGTGTGTGCTAGAAAAATGTAAACTATCATTTATTACATTTAAATAATTTAGAAGTAATTTACTCACAGTAGTAGAATAAGTATTATGACCACTAGTTACTGTTCTAAATTTAATAGGATTTTTATGAAATTTAGGTATTAGCACTATATATGAAAATTTAAGAAATTTATAATTAATATTTAATTCACTGTACATATTGATAATTTTCAGTTTAATACTATTAATGGAGTATGAATGAAGTTTAAATAGATTGTTATTTAAATAATGTAACTGAAATTGTATATAGAATTTTTTACAGATAATAGTATAATTATTAGAGGCTTTATCAACATAAGTAATAACGAAAGATCTTTGTAAATCATTAATGGAATGTTTTAAATTATCAATATTATATAAATATCTAGTCAATTTAACACTACAAATAGTATTTATAATAAATTTTAATAAAGTGAATTTCCATATATTAAATGCCTCTAAAGGCAGAGCGCATTTAGAAGCTAATTTATAAATATATTTATCAAGGTCAAGATTGATTGACTTTAAAAGACTTATAATAGGATGGTAACACCTGAATTTTGTACCCAAATGACATAATGGTTCTTAACGTTTCGTCTTTAATTATTGCTAAGTCTCCTGTAACGATATGGCCCAAGTGTGAATTTTTATAGTCAGCATATTCGTCTACCTTGATATATATATATATATATATATATATATATATCAAGGTAGGTATTCTATCAAGGTAGGTATATATCAAGGTAGGTATTCTCTCTCTCTCTATATATATATATATAGAAGAGAAAAGATCTACAAATGAAATATCAAAAAGGGGGAAAAGACAACGGGGAAATTCGAAAAGGCCTAGGGGGATTGTGACCCCTAGTTCCCGGTTAAAGTTTATATATATATATATATATATATATATATATTACAAAAATTTTGTAAGCTTGTTAGAAAGTTAGGTTTTTCGAGTTACAGCTTTTCACTTTTCTTTCATTGGACATTCAAACTTTTTTTATTATTGAAATCATTTTATTTATTAGCTGCATTTGCGCAATAAATTAAATGTATTTTGCATTGTCATTCCTATTTACTCATTTTTTTACATTTGCATAATTGCAAAGTATCCTTAATTTTTTAAAGTATGCTACGGTATTTATAAAAATTTAAATATATATATATATATGTGTGTGTTTGTAAATTCAAATCCTTCAAACGAACTTAAATGCAGGTTAAAATTTGTTATCGTACGATTAGAACTTTAGATAATAGCAATAAAAATCTCGTTTCCTACTGACTAGATTATAAATTCTAATTTAAGTACAAAATTAAAACAGTTCTTAAAACATAATTCTCTTGGTTCACTTTGTTCAGCTTAATTGAGTTCTTTGAAATAGAAACACCTTGCTGACTCCAAAAATTTGATGCGCTTTAGCAAATCTTGGTAAAACTAATTAGTTTCGTCTTTTTCTTTCTGAGAATTCCAGTTGCCAAACCCTTGGTGGGAAACGCGTAGGTACAAACATTTGTTTATGATTGAGACGGATGACTCAATTGTTCATTCTTTTGAATCTAATTTTTCTGGGAGACAGTGTCTCATTTTCTTTTTTATTCTGTGTGTCTGTATGTTTATGTGTGCACGTGTCGGTGACAAAATATGTGGAAATTAATTGTAAGCATAGGGCGCTTGTCAAGTAGAAGAGCAAATTAAAGAAACGAGGGCAACCTAAAACATATATTTCTTAACGAAAGATCGTATATCACTAACATTATCAATATTTTAACACCAGTAATAGACGTTGATTTGTCTTGCACTAAAAATGGTTCCTAGGAAAATTTCTAAGCACCCCAATAACTTTGTAAGGAAAGGTCCATGAGTGCACACGTTAGGTGTGACTATACATAGTAAAGCGACAATCCTCAATAAAAAAAATAATTGCAGCGAAGAAATTACATATTTAAGATAACAATCACGATGAAAGAGCAAGATATACGAGAACGCTAATTTCAAAGTTATAGAGCGTTGCTTAATTAGTAGGAATCAATACAAAGAACGAATAAAACGCGTATATGCAAAGCAATAAATATCGGTCCAAAAGTTCTATCGATAGGTCTTCTAACATTACAATGTTTGTCAAAGTGCGAGGTTATATTTTTCTGGAATTCAAATGTGCATTGTATTTAACGGATGGTATTTTATACAGGCTCTATACTTGAATTATGTGCATGTAAATGTTTTTTATTGTATCATATATGAATTGGACAGCCATTATTTAATAGCCTTATAATGCCAAATAAATGCCCTCTGTGTAACAATTTTATAGTGGATTCTTACTAATTATACAATGCTCTTCTATTTTGCAATTGACTTTTTTCGTCCTTTTCGTTTTGTTGCCGAGTTTATGATCTTAATTTTTCAAAGCATTCACTAGGAGCACTGCAATCACCTCTTTCGATCGGGTATGATCATTTTATTATTGATAGATCTAAGATGTACACTTATATACATTTCCCTCAAAGTTATAGGGGTGATTAAGCACTTTTCTAGGAATCTTGTATATGGTATGAGTTTGTTTAAAGCTTTTGCACGTTTTCAAACATTCTAATTACAATTATGATATAAGTATTTTATAGCATATTAAGTATTAATCTATATATATAAAGAAGGAAATTATGTATGTGTGTATGTATCTGAACCGAATTTGATGAAATTTGGTGAGTAGTCTTAAAATAGACCTATTTAAAATTTAGTCCATGTCTCGAGTTTCTAACACCAGGGGTTGTAGCGACATTAATGAAAAACGAAACTTTCGTTTGTCTCATCATCACGGGGGAAGAGTTGCACTGAATTTAATAAAATTTTGTGGGTAGCTTTGAAATTGCCCCCCATAAATTTGGTCCAAGATTCGAGTTTCTAAGACCAGGGGTTGTCGTAATATTAATGGAAAACAAAACTTTTTCCTAAGAGTTCTACTCTCTAACTTCATGATTCCTAATGAAAGAGGTTGGAAATCGTTGGTTTAAAACGTGAAAGTCAATTAAATCTCTGAGTTTTGTGGGAGTTTATTGAACGTATTAGTCACTTTTGAAAACTGCAGGTTTAAAATATGAATTTAAATGGAAACTCTATCACCATGGTTTATTTTTCTCAGGCTTACTCAACAGATTTTATTAATTTGAATAATAAGTAAATGATTATAAAAATATCTATCTATCTATCTCTATATATAAAGAAGAAAAATATGTATGTATGATCCAATGGACCTCATTGGCCAAAGAGTGGCCGTGCTTGGCTGTGCGAAAATAAGTACTTCCTTTTATGGTAAGGTTATCATTTCAAATAAAAAAAAACTCCATTTCAATCAAATCTTCTTATGTAATTTTTATCAGAGTTTTGCGTCGTAAATCCCGAGCAACGTCGGGTAATCGCTGCTAGTATTGGATAAAATAATGAAATCTTGACCCTGACTTTTGATCAAAGATATCCCAACAGCACAGTTTTAGACATTTTTATCATTTACTGATTTTAAATAATTAAATATTTCAATGGAACAAATGGAAATAGATGTTAGATATAACTTAACTAACATCTATTGTTGGGCGTTATTACATTACTTTTATTACTTAACCCCGACTCTTAAATATTAATTTACCAGTGACTATCCGTGAAAAATCGCGGGAAAATTTGCATTCACTGAAAGTCAATAAATGCAAAAGATACGTTTGACATTTTATGTCAAAGTTATCTTCAAACAGAATTTTATTTGTATACATTTTATATATTATTATTTACCTTAGTAAAATGGATCAAAATTATATAGTTCGATGATTGAATAAAGTGTAAACAGCTTTCAAAATAAATCACGAATCATTCGTGTATTGGAGTAGCTAGTTGTGTTTTCAGACAAAAGTGGTATAATTCATTGAAATATTTGCGATACGAATATCTAGACAGAATTAGTTTCAATTCTTCTATATTTTTTTTTGCGACCCAGACCGTGCCCTTTACCAACAAAGGGCTTAAAGGGTGGAAAGCACGGCCGGGAAAAGAGCCACCCCAGCACTAACCTGACACCTCCACAACCAAATACAAATACAGAGGCAACATAATAAGGTATCGCCATATAGTATAATCCAGTACCTATAAACCATAGTATTACCTTTTTTCTTTTCTTTTTTTTCAATTCTTCTATTGGAAATCATTTTTGTTTTTATTTATTTTCTATTGCATTAAATTAGTTTTGATATTCTCTTCCTTAAACTAGATATATAAATGTACGCCTCGCCTTAAGTGAATGGGAAATATTGGCGGAAGCGCAAAATGTCGGTTAGCTTAACTGTACCTTTATGGAGAAAATTCGGTGAATATGGATTAATAAATCAGCTAAAAGTTTTAAAATAAGACAAGATTATTATGTATAAAGTGCTATTATTGCAAAAAAGGTAGTTTAATGTAATTTCTTACTTTATTTAAAGCGCACAACGTAAACAAATCCAAATTGTGGAACATGCTACATCCGGTCCGTAAAGTGTAGAGTGTGCATATGTTTGTTGCCATTCGGCAAATGATAATAACGTACGGAAATTACTCACATTCGGAATTATGTTGTTTGATGGATTAAACATATGATTGTGTATTGTTTGATGTATTGTACATATTACGTATGAATGTTGTACATTAATTTAATCACTTTGCATCAACTGTCAAATATTCAATAATGCGTTACATCTATGCATTATAATATTTATTTCATTTAAAATTTAGCTGATTTCAAAATTAGTTGTTACATCTAACATTTTTCTTTTACCCATTAATCTATAAGGAGTTATCTTACGTAATAAATTAATCCACTGCCTGGGAATTACAGTTGCAAAGTTAAATCGAATGAATGCGAAAAGGCATGCATTCCATTTAACGGGGTGTACATTCATTTAGGGATGTAAAGCTTTAAAATCTCTGAGGAATTGAATCTTTAATATTAAATAATGCGTGCCCTTGTTTTGCGATTTAAACAAGCTCTCTGGAGATTGCGACTTAAAGTTTAAATATGCCGTCCGATGAAGCCGTCCGATAGGAATTTGTTTCTTTTAATAAAATAAGCAAGCTTCTTAGTGTGAAGGATTTCGGAGATTTTGATTGAACAATAAGCATATATTGGAATAAAAAGGTTCGTGAATGTCATTCCAGTTTCGTATATGGGGCATTTATCAAAAATATTTTGTTTTTGTTAAATTTAACGTGTTCAAAATATTTAAAAAGGAGATGGAATAAAATAGACAGGGACTTAATATAGACAGAGATTTATGTCTTTTAATAAAATAAGCAAGCTTCTTAGGAAGGATTTCGGAGATTTTGATTGAATAAAAGATATATATTGGAATCAAAAGTTTCGTGAATATCATATTAGTTTTGCATAAGGGGCAAAAAATATTTTGTACTTGTTTAATCGCACATGCCCGATATATTTTAAAAGGAGATATAATAAAATGCTTAATTCCTTAATACATACAAGAATTTGTTTCTTTTAATAAAATAAGCAAACATCTTATTGTGAAAGATTTAGGAGATTTTGATTGAACAAAAAATATATATTGAAAAATAAATGTTTCGTGAATGTCATCTTAGTTTCGTATATGGGCACTTGTCAACAATAATTTGTTTTTGTTAAATTGCACATATCCGACATATTTATAAAAAGGAGATGGAATAAAATGCTTAACATAGGCAGTAAAAGAAAAAATAATTTTATGAAATAATTTTCATATGGTGGCAAGTAGTATTTACACTTATTGTTGACAAAACTACTAATCATTTTTATTCTCTTATGCATACTTATTTCACACATTGATACGAATTTTATCGAAGCATTTATCGAAACTTCCAAGGCACAACCACAAAAGTTGAAACTCACTTCCAGAACTCGATCTGCCTAAAACTTTGATTCCATCCCAATATATAACCCGCATGCTTGTCAAGCTGACTCTGTGATTGGTCAACGAACCCAAAGATCTGACGGATTGTTAGTTTACAGCAATAGCATAATTTAATGTAAATGAGAGAAATAATAAATAATATGTTATTGTGACCTCACATGCTCTCCAAGGCCATTCACTGCTTTAGGTACTCACATAATGTTATTTCTTTCCATATTTGATTGCTTGTAAAGAGCTTGGTATTTTGGTGTAAGTCAGAGATTTTGTTTTGTTCCCCATGCTTTGATTTTATAGGTACAGATGCCAAACAAGGTAGTTATTAAATTCTAATTATCCGTAAATTTGAACACCGGTCGTTTTGAATACTGCACAATACGTCGTTCTTACGTGCGTTGCATAAGCCCTATAGCATCATTGACGTTGACAGTTTGATCATTTGTATAACTCTTAAAACGGCATTTGCATGCCGAGTTTTGCAGCTGTAACTCAATCTTTTATAGGTACATATATTTTTTCAACATTTTCTATAGTGTTTTTTAGCAGATAATTAATGCTTCCCAAAATCGATGCTGATGTATAATGAAATATTCTTTCGACGAAACACAGTTAGCTATAAAAAATTGAAAAATGTATGCATTCTTAAATGCAATCGGACCTGGATTTAGCGATTCAGAAGAGGCAGTCTTGTGATATGAAGCAGAGATATATGCCTTTATAGCATCTTCAACGTACTGAAAAATCGGACAGGAAGCAAAACATATATCATGTTAAGATTGTAGGTTCTAGAAAGTTACTGAAAATCTACATTATTAAAACCTATGCGACTTTGCAGCTATGCACAGCATTTTTGTCTGCAAAATTTCGCTCCTCAAAATCGTTGTTGCTGTCAATCGAAAGCTTTTTTATATATAGAAGACTGCTGGATATTAAAAAAATACAGTCACACCTGGGTTTAACGATTCGACAGAGAACAACAATTTTATTCATCATTTCGAAAAAAATCGCAGATTTGGAGGAGAGAAACTCATACCCAATAATTACTTTAAAACAGAATGATTTTATATTTACCTAGATATAAGCTATTGCGCACCAAAACATACTTTTCATTCTTGAAACAAGGGACAACAGATCGATAAACTCAATTACAAAACACTTTAATTAAAACATAGCTATCAAATTGAATTTACAATCAATAGAGTACTGTAATAGAATCTTTAGTTTGAAAAACAATGTTCAATCTAAGTCTATTCCTTTGACATTTTATACGACAAATTTCTATTTCTATTCGGTCGAAAGCAGAAAAAATGATCAGTTTAATGCTGCATTTAATTATGTTTAATTGATTCAATACTGCTGATAGCATCAACTAAAAGAATGTTTTTGTTCTTCTTTATTCAGTTTCATTATTTATCGTTCTCCTTCTTGGGTCCACGGTGATTATTTTCCGATTTCAGCAAAACAAATATATTAGAGAATAATGCTCGATAAATCGGTTGATTACGGATTTGAATGGAGCGTTTATAATTTCAAATTGCAGTCACTGTCGATGATTGCAGGGAATAATGCTCTGCGAAACAGTTTAGGCGAATTTGCATGGCACGTTCATAATTTAAACATAGCAAGAACTGTTGATAATCGCAGGAAACGATGTTCGATGAAGCAATTAATTGCAGCTTTGGATTACAAGTTCACAATTTAAATATAGACTGTAGATCACAGGAAAGGATGTTCGATAAAGTAGTTTGTGGACTTGGATGGCATGCTCATAATGTTTTTTTAATTTTATTTGTTAATTCAATAGTCAAAATTCTTTCAGGACTGATGCTTGAAAATCTTATTACACTAGAAATATTTAGTTAATAAAGTCAAAAATTGTTATCTTTACGTTTAAAAAATGAAAAAATGTAAAACATTAAAGTTTGCACTAATAATTGTTGATTTTTATACTCAAGTACGATTTTATAAACATTTTAGTATAACTATTTTGAATATTTAAGGCCTGATAGAAAACAAATTCGATTTAATATACATTTTAATTAAAAATCTATGTTTATATTTTATGAATATTACCTCAAGTAAAATAAGTTTACAAGACATATTTGAGGCAAACTTTAATACTTAATAACTTTTAATTAATAACCCACATAAATGTTTTACATGTTTTTTGACTAACACAACGCAGCGAGTACAGAAGCAATTCTTTTCCTTTTAACTCGAAAACTTCTCCCCACGCTAACCTTCAATATTCAAGACTCACCAACGGCCATTAACAGCTGTGAGTTTAGAAAATGTTCTCAGCAATAAAGTCCAGATGCTTTTCAAGTGCACCTACTACAAAACCTAGACAGCTTTTAGAAATGGTGAAAACTCTCAATCCTTGCCGAAATACGATATTCTCTAAAGCAGAAAAAAAAGAGGGGGTGGGGGGTATCCTTAAAGTACGAATTCTTTACATTTTCTCGGTAAAAGGGTTATTTCAAGACACCAAATACTGAGAGTCTTCAAAATTATTGGCGAATGGATCTTCCTACTTCCTTCGATCCTATTTTTTTAAAAAAAATGGTAGAGAAGAATTCCATGCATCGGATAGCAGACCGAAAAAATTATTAATCATGGTTCCAGCCAGCTGCAGCATATCGGATTATACAGAGCTAATCGGGCATCGTTTCGAGGCCCCTGCAAATTGGCTAGGATTTTTAACGTCCCTGAGTCAGAATTATTTAGGTCCCTGACTCTACAGACAGACACTTGCGGCTAGGACCTTTTGCAAATCAGCCGCAATTCTTTGGCTTTCTGTCGAGTACGGGCCAGGAGCCGTGAATTTTTCGGAAAGCGAGGGTAGCCAGCTCTAATTTTTAGAGCGTCTGAGACACTTACTTAATATGAAAACGTGAATCTCGCAAGCCTCTTGATCAACTTAGTTGGTGCTCTGTAGTATAGTACAAAAATTCTCGTAAAGCGAGGTTTGCCGGCTCAAGTGAGTTAAATCTCTGGGTGGACGAGGTAAGTCGGAAAATACCTTGTACAATGCGACCGTCCAACCACCAAACTTGATCGGAAGAAAAACTACTCGAGATTTGTCAACTCCACTCTTTCTAATACTAAACTTGTTGCTACAAAAGATCGTTTAACTTATAAATCTACTTTTCCGTACCATTCTAAGATTTTCCGTCCCTTTGTTCAGTTCTGGTCATGAATTTAGTTTCAGGCCTGCTCACTCTAATATTACCATTTTATTTAACCGTATTAGCTCTGACAAACTTGGGGATATGGCTGACTTTAAAAGCTATGCTGGGGTGTATGCGATTCCCCTGTTGTCTTCCGATGGTGACTATAAATTTTATTCTGGTAGTACCAAACGCAATGTTGGCATCCGTTTAGCAGAACACGCTCGGGATGTCAAAAGTGATAAACTTTCTACGGCCCTTGCTCATTATGTTGTTAATGATAATTTCCTGCCTATTTTTGAAAAAAATTTCCTTTTAATACCTTGCAATAACCCCCGTAATATTCTCCCTTTTGAATCCTTTTTTATTTATATCTACCGCCAGTCGATTTGTAATTTTGACCCCGTTAAAATTTTGAGTTATGCTTGTCGACTTATTCTAGACTCTATGCAATTCAAGTCTCTTCATAGTTATCTTTGACGTCATCCTCATGGGGATTGGGTTTGATTGTTCTTTTTGAATTTGCATTCCTGTAATAAAATATTATTTTTAATTGTACTTTTCTTGAGATATACTAGTTTTTGAATCCGTTAAAAAATAGTTTAGGTGTTTTGTGTATTTTTACTCAGATAATCGAATGTTCATTTACTAATTGTATTTATACAAATTGTTCATCTTTACTGGCCTATATATGAATGATCCATTTTACTTTCCACGTAGCCACTGATGAAAAGCGTATTAACGCTCGAAAGCGCTCTGGCCTTTTTCTGTTTCGTACGTTTTATAGGAAGTGTAATAAAGACCTTCTATCAAAGTTGTGTGCTTGATCTTATTTGTTTCAAATCAGACTTGATACCAACTTATTTATTTATCCACTCTTTCTGCTTTTCAAAAACAATCTTGCTGAATGATACGAATAAAATGTGCAGAATAAATACTCATTAGCAGAATATCTTACACATTTTACCACTTTTCCTGGAGGGTCTACATTGAGCGCCTACTGAGATGGAACTTTTAAATTCGAATGATTGTCGAATATTGCAAAGGGTAAAAAAAGGGCATTGCTATGGATTCTTATTTGGCCGTTAAACATCAGAGAATCAAGTTTGGACTCCCAGACACTGTACTACGATAAACTTCGACATATAAATGCATTCTTCTGGAATCTCCTGACCAGCGTTTCAAAATGCATTAGTATTAACAGAATTTAGTGTAACACATTTAAATAAGAACAGATAATTCAATTTTTTACTTTTGAGAATTTAATAAATATGATAATTTTGTAATTAATGAATTAATAATTGCCCAAGCAAAACAAAATAATAACATTAAAAAATAATAATCTATAGTACTCTACAATTTCAAAGAATATTAAAGTACTTTTGATTACACATGAAATAAATTTAGATTTAAATTTTATATATTTGACTGTGACCAAGTGTTACGGAAATAAAATAGCCTTACAGATAGCTCTGCATGGAAATGATTGCATAAATAAATATGTATTGTTGATTACCTTATGTCAAGTTAGCAATGTACACATTGAAATATAGTATTGAATGAACTTAACTAAAAATGGGGTGTCATAAAGTGCATAGAAACTAAATAATTGTGCAATTTTTAGAGAAATTTATGTATAAAAGATCATAACAATATAAAGACTAAATATTAGCTACTTACAATTACTCACTTACAACCAAGAAATAAATATACAATATATTTTAATAAAAACTTTACTCGGCTAATTAAAGTGCATTTTTAACACTTTTCAATATAGTTGCAACGTATTTATAACTTTGTTCATTCTGTCCGCTCGCACGATAACTGCTGTAAGAACGACTTTAGCATAATGAAATTTTAGTACGTTGTTGAGACGATCTGTGGGACATATGGGAATGTAAAAGAATAATATCATCCTATTAGAAAAAATGAAATACATTGGAATGAAATACATGGTTGAAAAAATGAAATACATTGAACCCGGATTGAAAAATGAAATACATTGAACTCAATGGGACCTAATTTTTCAAACATGGGACCTAATTTTTTTAAGCGGAGTTAAAATTCACAAATAGCATTGAAAATTGTTGGAAATATTAAAATTATCACGTAAAATGTGTAAAATTTTTTTCATCAAAATATGTCAAGTAATTTTTTAAATAAAAATTGATCACGTGACTCATTGCAAAATAAAATACGACATACATTTTTGTTTCGTTTAGTGAAAATCGTGATTTTTAAAGAGCACTGATATTTATATTTAGTGTTGCATCCGTCCTAAAACTGTTTTAACTTTGCATTATTATCTGTGTATGTAAATTCTGTGCCTACGCAATTGCAATATTTTAGATTTTAAATGATCACCAAACTTTGATTATTTCTACAACGAAGCCTAATTTTAACGTATGCAGAAGTAAACACATCAAGCGATTGTAAGATGAGTCGTATAAGAATTGCTGATTTTTTTTAACTCAAAATTATTTAGCTCTGGAGTCTGGAATATAAGTGATATGAATGAAATTTTCATTGATTTTACTTAGAGAAACAGACGATATTGTAGCATTTCCTTTTTGATGAAGTTTTAAATTTCCAAGTAAAATAAATTATTGTAATGCTGTGATAATTTAAAAAAAATCACAGCTGAACGTATCGCATTTTAGAGATGTTTAAATGAAATTGCATTTCAGTTGAAAAATATTTCATACTCAATGCTTTAAGTATGATTGATTTTTCTTGTTTTAGTTTGATTCATATTTATGTCTTATCATGCTTAAGGATCAGAAAACACTGAAAGATTTTCATGCAGACTAATAATAAATTGCCAATCACTCTTATGCGATTAAATTTAAATTATGAGATAACTAAGTAATAATCTGGATTTCAGAACAGGTTTATGACAATTGTAAGAATTGTCGTTTATTCCAATTGAGGATTTGTTTTTGGCCTGTGAAAAGATAATTGATGTTTTCGCCTTATTTGTCTCACAATCAATATAGATAGCTACTTTTAAGGAATTATATTCACAAATATTAAAAAACTTACAAGAAGCTAAGAGATAAATTATAAAATATGTAATACAGATACGTGTATGCGCGTCCACTACGCAACGGCAACTGAGCGTATTGGATCTTATTATATATCTTACAGATATTGTATCATAGCATATGATACCAAGAGATGATACTTCATGCAGAACTATCCGACTTCAATACTAACCGGGTCGCAATTTTAGAAAACTTAGCTCGTAATAACTTTATCTTCCATATCATTTTTACGTTCCCTACATACATAATATTATATATATGGAAAGTATTGTAACGGGGTCGAAAATTCGAATTCGAATTTTCGACGAAAGAGTTCTTTTCAAGCATCCGTGAAATCGAAACGAACGCTTTTGAGGTGTTGTCTGTGTATGTGTGCATAAGTATGTGCGTGTGCGCGTGTGTGTGTATAAATATGTTTGATTGTGTGTGTGTATAAGTATGCGTGTGTGAGTGTATAAGTATGTGTGTGTGTATAAGTATGTGTGTGTGCATAAGTATGTGTGTGGTGGGGTGTATAAGTATGTGTGTGCATGCGTGTGTGTATAAGTATGTGTGCGCGTGTGTGTGTATAAGTATATGTGTGCGTGTGTGTGTATAAGTATGTGTGTGCGCGTCTGTGTATAAGTATGTGAATGTGTATATAAGTATGTGAGTGTGTATATAATTATGTGTGTGTGTGCTTGTGTGTTTGTGAGTCTGTGAAAACGAAATCTCACGAACGACTGAAGCGTTTTAGACAAAATTTGGTACAAAAATTACAATCAGTTAATACTGAAAGCCTGCTGATTTTAAACGTAATCGAATGTTCGGAAAACTTCCAAATGTCCAAATGAAATTTTGAAAAAATCATCAAAAATGCAGAAGCTTCAATAAATGTTACATAAATACTCATTTCTTATGCAATTTCATATTAGAAAACGATTGATATAAGCAGCTTTAAAACGTTAACATGAATCGTTCTCAAGAAATTACAATTTTCAAATAAATTTTAAAAAATCCACCATTATCTTGAATCTAGTTCATTCCATTCACGAGAGAAGATACTTTGTGAAAGCCCCAGGCCGTCCGGCTCGTCCAGAGGACTTAGAGCAACAAATTGGACGACCGGGAGAAGATACTTTGTGTAATAGTTTTGTATTTTGACGTTTAACAATTCACCAACAGTCATTTAATAAGAAATGCTCTTTTGTCTGTAATACTTGATGATAAATTTGGCGAACTTGCCGATTAATTTAGCGAAATGTCGACAACTTGGCGATATTTCGCCCAAGATTGACAAAAAAAAAATTCCGTTAAATTTGAAAAAGTGATGCTAAATTAATGAAAATGACTACAAAATGCTAAATAAATTATTCAAATATTTTAATATATGGATTATATTGCTTATTGCGGATGCTATTAGTATTGATAATTGTCAATTTAGAGTTGCTAGAAATATGAGCTAAATATGTACTTTTAAATAGTTTTACATGTTTTCATCCGGAAAAGCGCCAAGTGCACAATTCAACATTAAAAATATTGCCTTGTTGATCTTATGCACCATTTTTCTACTGTGAAGGAAGTAAATTCATTGCTTTATATAGGAAATGTTATGTGGTGTCTACAGCAGATTTTTTTTTATGGAGGAAAGTTATTGCTGCAGTACATTAATAATTATTTCTATAGGCAGGAGCGTAAGATGATGCACCGCTATATATTCATGATTATCAAAAACATTGCAGTAAAAGTATTATGTATCAATGAAATTGGTCAATGAATTTTAATGGCGTTATCTATGTTAGAATGCATCGAAAAATCTTTCTTTTGCTATATTCATGCTGAGAAATTTCTGTAATGGTGATGTATCATATATGCTACTATGGTATTTTGAGTTAGCCAGTCTATGTAGAAATTTATCAAAAATTTTTCTATTGATGTATTCATGTTGAAAGACTGCTGTAATGGTGACGTATTGTTTATGCGACTATGGGATTTTAGAGTTAGAAACTCTGTGCAGAAAGTTATCCGAAAAACTTTCTATGGCTGTATTCATGCTGAAAGATGTGCTGTAATGCTGAAGTATCATATATGCTACTATGGGATTTTAGAGTTTTAAACTGCCTATATAGAAAGTTATCCAAAAGACATGACATCTATAGGTCATAGTCTTCGTAAGCCAAATATATCTACATACATTGTTGTGTTATATGAACTGAGGTAAATATAAATAATCACAAATAAATATAAATCAGGTCATAGTCTTCATAAGCCAAATATTTCTATATACATTGTTGTGTTATATGAACTGAGGTAAATATAAATAAAACTATTTAATGGACTGTTAAATAAAAGGGAAAAATATTCACACCACAACTTTAAAATTGATCAAGAGCAATAAATTCTCGTACTAAGCTAAACTCATTTTCAGTTCAGCTTGTTTTTTTTTTGTTTTTTTTTTTAGCACAAAAACTAAATAATTAGTTATATAAACCGCTATATCGAACGTCCAAATCACCGCATATAATTTATTTATTTATTTATTTATTTATTTATAATAGAAGCATGCTACAGGAAGAATCCCAGTGATAACAGGAAAAATAATACACAGAGTCAAAGCCCTTCACGTTAAACATGTGGGTCCGAAAGTCCTTCCGAGAGGTTGGTGGTAGGGGAAGGAGGGTACGGTCCCTGTGGATGCCTCCCCCACTGGGTTCCGGTCTGAATTGGGTGGCACTTCCCGGCCGTCCAAACAGTTACCTTACACCTTTCTGGTAAGTCGGACGGTCTAGGTTTCAACAACATCAACAACAGAGTCAAAGCCCTAACCATACAGATAGAAAAAAAAATAATAAAAAACATAAAGACACAAAAAATTACAATAAATGATTTTTAAAAATAGTTAAAAAAAATATCTAAGTCATCAGGCAAGCTATTGTAGAGCCTACAAAAATTGTTCACTGCACATTGTTTCCTAACAGCTGTTCTAAAAATCCTCTCAGCAAACAAACTTCTATTCATAGAATTAAAACTGGGAACACGGAAACCAATCTCACCCAGAAGAGAAGAACAGTCAACCCTACCACCGAGGAGACCCATAACAAAACAAAACAAAATAAAATTCCTTCTAACACAAAAGCTATTCACAACAAACATCTCACGAAGAAAAGCAACAGCAAGGGAGTAGCAGAACACACCAGATTTCTTGTAATAGAGATATCTTAAAAATTTATTTTGTAAAACTTCAATCTTATTAGCATACCCAGTCTGAAAAGGCATCCAAACCACCGACGCATGCTCTAAGCCCAGACCTGACCAATGGCATTAAAAAGAGTGATGAGGGTATCCATATTAGTAACATCCCGCGTAATCCTCTTGATATAACTCAGTTTCCTCTAAGCCCTGACACAAACACCCGAGATGTAAGCAGAAAAAGAAAAATCAGAGATAAAAATAACTCCCAGATCAGCAACAGAAAACCTTCTGGGCAAAATAGAATAGCCAATACAATAAGAGTATAAAATAGGAACCTGCCGACGACTAAAGGATATAACACTACATATGTCAACGTTGAGTCGAAGACGATTTCTGACACACCAATTTGAAAGAACGTTCAACTCAGTCTGAACATTAACACAGGAATCAGCATCAAAAATCGGACAGACAATTTTCAAGTCATCAGCATACATTAAGCAATTTTTAAAATAATTTGCCAAATCATTAATGAAAATAATAAAGAAACAAGGGGCCCAGAACAGAGTCCTTGGGAACCTCTGAAGTAGCCGAAAACCCCTTACTTAACCCAGAACCAAAATTCACACAAGAAAACCTAGACGTTAAATAAAAATTAATAAGAAAAATCAAATCAGAACAATAACCAATATTCCGCAATTTAAGAATCAGAATTCCATGATCAACAGAGTCAAGAGACTTAGCAAAATCAGTATAGACAACATCCAACTACCCCCCGGAGTTAATGGCATCGATCACAAACGAATTGGAACATAGGAGATTAGTGACAGTGGATCTTCCACTCATAAAACCGTGCTGATCTTTAGAAATAAGAGACCTAATTTGACTGTAGATGCACCTGTGCAGAACAAGTTCGAAAATCTTAGCAAATGACGAAATAATAGCGATGGGTCGGTAAATATCAATGCTATGCTTGTCACCCTTTTTAAAAACAGGGAAAATACGAGACATTTTCCACTCATTAGGAAACAAACAACACCTAATTAATAAGTTCAAAATAATAAGTAAGGGATAAACAAGGTAAGTAGAACAAACTTTAATAATATAGGCAGGAACACCATCGAAACCCAAAGAACCAGAACCCTTTAATCTGCTGATTCCATCCAAAATATCCTTCACAGAAACCTGATTAATCTTAGCGTAATGAAGTTCAAGGAACTTTTAAAATGTTTTGTATCCAAAAGCATTCATACCAGTTTAAAACACAAGTTAACAGCAGAGCCCGACTTAGGGAACCTTGGCCCCGGGACAAACATTTCTTCGGGTTCCCCTTTCACTCTCGACATATATGAAATGCATAAAAATATAATTCAGTACAAATGATTTCTATAAAACGGTGTACAAAATGAAGTTCTTACATATCTATATAAATAAAATTGAAAATCTGTCTGTCTGCCTGTTTGTTCCATCATCACGGGAGAACGGCTGAACCGAATTTGATGAAATTTTGTGGGTAGCCTATAAATAGCCCCACTTAAAATTAGTCCATGTTTGGAGTTTCCATAAACAGTGATTCTCGAGATATTAGTGAAAAACGAATATTTCGTTTGTCTCATCATCACGAGGGAACGGCTGAATCGAATTTAATGAAATTTTGTGAGTAGCCTTAAAATAGCCCGCCATAAATTTTGCCCAAGTTTCGAGTTTCTAATACTAGGGGTTGTCGAGATATTAATGAAAAACGGAACTTTATCCTTGGAGATCTACTCTCTAACTCCGTGGTTTATCCAAACGGAAAGGATGAAAATCGTTTGTTTAAAACGTCAACATGAATTAAAACTTCATTTCTGAGCTTAGTGCAGGATTTTTGCATTAATTAGTCACTATCTGAAAGCATGAATTGTTTGAAACATGAATTTTAATGGAAAATCTAACTCCATGGTCAAGCATTTACTAAACAATGGAAAGTATAAAGAAATCAAAATGGTTATTATTTTTGCATTTTATGGGGAAGAGATTAAAATGGTTATTTAATTTCGCAGTTTATGAGGAAGATTCTTTATTATATTATGTTGCTCAGCAACGCAATTAAATTAAATGTGTTTCTTAATATTTGCTATTATTTTTTCTATTTGAATAATAAATAAATAGATGTATAAATATATTTTGTAAATGAACGGTTTGATTTTTCTTTTAATTACATTAATTACGGACTGCGTACATCACTTTCATTTGACAAAGAGTTTTTAAGCTTTTATATTGTGTTTAGCTAATAAACTTATATTGTGTTTACCAATAAACTCATTTATCCGATTGTTGAAACAGAAAAAGAGTAGAAAGGGTATATCTTCTAATACAATTTTAGTGTTTGCATTTAGTATATACAAACGGGATCAGGAAGTTTTATTCTTCAGATCTGCAATTTCAGAGCTACGAATTTGGCGGAATATCGCTAACTTGGCAACTTTTCTTAAACTTTGCCAAATTGACGGAAATATCGCCAAATTGCTAAAAACGACGCAAATCAATGAAATTAAATTCGTTTTTTTAAAAGACAGTACTGAAATGATGTTTCGGTAGCATTTGTGGGTCAGTCTATCCATCCTAATTAGTAACACATTTATCGAATTTTTAAAATATCACCAAGTTGATAAAAATGTTTGTGAATCTATAAAAATGTCATGAAATTGATAAAATTGCGCTTAATAAATGAAATTAATTGTGTTTTGTTAGGGGATAATATTATGATGATGTTTCGTCAATTTGTCGCAAAATGGGACTATCAGTTTTATAGTCCCACTTGGAGATAAATTTGGCGATTTTTTAAGTTATTGCTAAATTGAAGAAAATATCGCCAAACCTTTCATGGAGATAGCATTATTCAGACGATATGATTTCCATCAATTTATTTGAAGCAACTGATATCATGTCGTTTAGCAATGGATGTAAATCCAATGTGTTATGTGGCATACGATTTTAATTAAATCTTTTCCGATTTGAATAATAAAGATATGTATATAAAATAAATTTCATTGGCATTGTATTTTTGACTGGAAAATATCGATTACGGTCTTCAGGTTACACATTATTATTATTGATATTTTCGGGGATTATTGATTCAGGGGTTATTGATATTTTCAAATTATTATCCCATTGTTTTATTATGACAAAAATTGTTGAAACTCACATATTGTACGTTGTGCGTGTAATCTTCTATAAATGCACGTGTTATCTTCTAATCTACGAGAATATAAGTAGTACAGGCATATAGGCATATATTTTGATATATATTGGCATATATTGGAATCAATTACGACCTTCTGGTATAAAGATTACGGGGATAATTGAAATTTTCAATTTATAATGTCATCTGTTTTATTTCGGCAAAGATTTTTTAGACTCATATTGTAATAAGGGTAATCTTCTACTAACATAAGGCATATTTTCTAATCTGCGACAATATAAGTAGTATGGGTATATATATATATATATATTTTTTTTTTTTTTTTTTGTGGTTTCGATTGATTGTTCTCTATTCTTGATCTCTTGTCTTGAGCTGATTATTATTGCCTATTCTCATTTTTGCAGAGTTTTATTTTTATTTACTTTTATATACTTTTAATTGTGATTTTTGAATCCTAATATTCTTCTCATCCCCCTTTCCAATGTAGTGATATGTAACCTTCTATCTTTATCCTTAGACTTGGCTTATAGTTACTCATTTGTAACAGATATGCTAGAGATGGTTTTTTTTGTACATACAGTAGTTTATGCAAAAAATTTTCGATTAAAATCATTTAATTTTTATTTATATATATATATATATATATATATATATATATATATATATATATTCCCATATAATTTTAGTGCTTTCATTCTGGCATATATTGGAATCAATTACGGGTTTATTGATATTTTCAATTTATACATGTAATCTACTAATACAGGTTATATCTTCTAATATTCGCGTATATATATAAGTAGTACGGGTCCTATAAAATTTTAATGCTTTCATTTTGCATATATTGATTCAATTCCTTTTTTTTTTTTGTAAATTTGCTTTCGAAAGGGGCCAGGATGTTTTATTCTGCAGATTTGCCCGTTGCGATAATTTTGCATGATGAGAACAGATATTCATAAACTTCTCTTAAGGAACATTAAATTTAATATTTTAACATAATTTGCATATGAATCCGAATTATAAGTTTCTTTATATTTTATACTCCGTACGAAGAACGGGTATGCTGCTAGTTTTAAATAAATTTACATTATTGGCAACTTTCTCTTCGCAGTCAAAGCCAACATGATCTAGTTCGTGAATTAGTGCGGCAATCCTTATATATGCTATGGCAAGATATTTCTTCAAGAAGTAATCGTTAATTTTCGATATTACAATTGTTAATTTGGGGTCTTCTCTGATACGATGGACCGGGACAGATGCCTCGCATGTCCCTGCCTTAATCAGGCCCTGTTAACACGAAACTGGATTATAGATCAATTATAATCGATATAATATAATCGTTATAATCGAAAGTTCGTTATTAAGCGAGTTTATTCAACCTTTTAACGACTTCTTATGATATTGTGTAGTATTCAACTATTCATTATATTGTATTTCAATCATTGTTAATAGAGACGAGTTTCAATATAATTTATTAACTAAATATATTAACTAAATATATTCTGAATACAATTTATATTTTTTTAACTATGCATCTAACAATTTCCTTGAATTCTTTGAAAACTTACTACAACAAAACCAGAGCAAACAATGCGAATACTGAAGAATCAAATCAACCACACAAGATCTTCTGTACTAATTGCACCAGAGGAATTTATTGTGCAACAAAAAATATTGTGTGAATTAAACTTTCCATTGTCAGCTTCGCTAATTGCCAGATGTCATTTTTTTAATTGACGCAGAGAATAAACCGGCGACCATACTCATGTATTGTCTGTGTTCTCATAGAACTTCCTATAAATGTACGGTGGATAAAATAATAGAAAAGTGATTTATTTTACCATGCCTCTTGGAACTGTTATGTAAACATTTCATTTATACCCAGTATTGTCAGATAGTTAACAACATGGAAGTATTGCAAAAGTGGAATTAATTATTTTGTGAGAGTTTTTTAAGCAAAGCGATCAACGATTTGATTGGAGTTTTATAATGGGAAGTTATGATACTTCCGGTTAAGGATAGACTTGAAAAAGATGTGATTTACTTTTTGTCTTTTGTTATAATATGTGCTATCTGTCTATATGTTAATGGTGCTGTTTGTTTTCTTGTTGATGCTGCTGTTTGTTATAAATTATGCGGCCTGTCTTTATGTAAATGCTGCAGTTTGCCTTTGTGTTAATACTGCTATCTGTCTTTATTGGTGGCAAATATTTTGCCATAGTATTGTTTTTATTAAATGTTTTTGAAGCATCGATTTTTCCAGATGTGATATAGATAGAGCATAGGCAATGAACTGACACGGATTCAGCATTAAATTTGGAAGGAGATTGGTAGGTTCACTACAGATTTACACTTCTGGTATTTTTTCCATTTCCGGTTCAAAAGTTTTCATTTTCCCTGCAACATCTATTTCGGTAGATGAACTACAGATAGCGCTTAGATTACGACTGAGATGGATTCACACTCATATATCAACCGGGGGGGGGGAGCCGGAAATGGGGGCTTCTAAGGATTTGCACTAAGGATTTGCACTGCTGTTTTTTCCTAAAATTCACATGATTGTGTAAAATGAAAAAAAATGCGTTTTCTTTTCAACACCTATATCTCATGATCGTTTATAGATAGAGCTTAAATCGTGACTGATATGGATTCAGCTTCAATTTTCAACTAAGGGGATTGGGATTTACTATGGTTTTTAATTTCATTCTGAACATATCATTTGCGGGGTTTCCCGAAATTTGTGTGATTATACGATGTAAGTGTACAAAAGAGTATAAAAATGCTTAACAGCTCCATCGAAAAGGATAGGGTACACATCAATAGCCTTCATTTTATGGAGGTTCTTTTATATACTTCTTGTGTTTCTTTTGTGTTGGCTTCATTTTAAGGAAAAACCAGTGTAAGATTTTTTTTTTGTGTGTGTGTGGGTGTGTGCGCTGTTATAATCTTATATTTACGATTGGTCATAAGAAATTTAGTATATTTGCCAAAAATTTCCCTTGAAGCATCTATATCATAAAATATGCTAAATCTAGAGTTTAGATGATGACGGATATGGATTCATTATGCAATTCAATTTTGGAGGTTTAGCAGGCTCATTTAGGATTTCAAATTTCGGTTCTGGAAATATCACTTCCCGTGTTTCCGAAAATTAGTCTGACTTTACGGAAAGAGTGTGCAAAAGAGTTTTGTGCAGGACTTTTAAACATAAATGTTTAAAAGTCCTGTAGAAAATGAAATGTAGAGATTGTTTACCAACGAAGGAAGGCTCCTTCATGAAGTTCCTGTTTTATTTTGTTTTGTTTAAGTCATTTTAATTTTGACACTTATAAACTAGTTTTGTATAAGAGTCACATTTATTTAGAAAATTCCAAACTGTCTCTCAAATATTTTCAAGCTTTAAAATGAATAATTTCTACACATGAAATATTATATCGTATATCATATATTGGCTCTACAATGGGTGTTTTAGTTTACAGACTTCGGAAAGACTAGGTTATTTACATTCTGCTTTCTGAATAGTAGGCTCAAATTCCATCATCTGAGTTGTCGTGTTGTACCTGCTTGTCTCTTAATCTGTTTTACTACAGTTTGTTGTATGCAAACCCCTCTGGTTTTCTACATTTGTGCAAATTTCGTCTTTTTTAATTTGCGTTTGATGGTATTTTTGACACTGTAGAAAATATATCCTAGAAACAGCTATATGCTAAGTTTTTATTTCAATTTATGTTCAATTACGTTGAATATTTTTTATTATCTCTTGTGAAATGTGTTTTTACTTTCTTTACTTAATACTGGGACTCTGCCCCTACTCGTCGCTGACGCTCTTCCCCCCACCCCTTGTAACTCACTTTGCGAGTCTGGGTTTTTGCCAAGTACTCAATGACGCTCACTGTGTTTACTTCACGAATTCTTTAATGCCACCGGCTACCCAGTCGTAATACCCCGTTGGGGGTCAGCTCTTTGTTCTTTGGTACTCTTCAACTCCTAGAGTTCTCTTCTCAATCTTTCTACACGATCATCTTCATTTTCCCATCTCGTCGACGATTGCAATCCCCCGGACCTCAGGGTTTTGTCGACTGGTTGCTGCCACTCACTTACCGCTGGCGCTTACTTCGCGAGCTCTTTATTCCCACCAGCTACTCAGGTGTAATACGGCCGTTACTATTCATCCCTTGTTCATTGACGCTCTCCAACGACCGAATTTTGCTTCACGAGTTCTTCCACTCCACCAACGAAGTATAAATATGTAACTTTTTAAAATCCAATGATAATGATAGCCAACAATAACTAAAATCTAAACAATAGCTTCGGTATTAGATCTCTCAATAACATGTTCTATTTTAATTATTTAAATCAATTAAATACTACATGTTTTGAACTGCTAACAGCATTATCAACAATGGAAGATTATATTTTGAAGATAAATGAAGGAAAATAATATCTTCACTTCAAAAATAGTGAAAATAAAAATTTCACTTAAAAGATATTAAAAATAATAGTTTTACTTAAAAAAAAGTGAAAATAAAATTTTCACTTCAAAATTGTATAACGAATAGAAATTTTAATCCGATTGAAATCAAAATAGGAGACAGCACATGTCACATTATTCTAAACCATAAAAAAAAATTCAAATAGTAATTTGATGCTATAGGCGCTAGCCTTGACAGAAAATTTTAAAGAATTTTTTTTACCAGCTGTAGCTACTTTTTTTAAATATAGAGAGATATCGTTTTACCGATATGTTTATTATTGAGATCTATAAGTTTTAAAATATATTAAAATGCCTATTGAGTATGCCTAATTTTATATGTTAGACAATTTCTATTTTTATTTTTCCTACATACATAATATAATATATAGAGAAAGTATTGTGGCGGGATCAAAAATTCGAATACGAGTTTCGACGCAAGGGAACATTTTAAGTATCCCTGAACTCCAATCAAACATTTTGAGGCGATGTGTGTGTGTGTGTGTGAGTATAGTGTGAGTGTATGCATGTTAGTGTGTATGTGTGTGAGTGTATGTATGTTAGTGTGTGTGAGTGTATGTATGTTAGTATGTGTGTGAGTGTATGTATGTTAGTATGTGCGTGAGTGTATGTATGTTAGTATGTGTGTGAATGTGCATGTATGTTAGTGTATGTGTGAGAGAGTGTGTATGTATGTATGTAAGTTAGTGTGAGTCTGTAAGACAATATCTTACGAGCGGATGGAGCGCTTTGAACGCAATTTGGTACAGTAATTACAAAAAGTGAATTTTCGAACCCTATTGATTTTGCCAAATGTTCTGAAGACTCCTAAATTATTGAATGAATATCTGAAAAATCAATAAGAAAACCAGGATGTTCAATATTGATAAACACATTGTTGGAGCCCGTAAGTATGTATGAAAGACGCCAAGTGTTCTTGTTTGGCGAGCGCCAAGCAGCGGGTTGCTGGTTTTGAAAAAGCGAAATTGTGTTTTTTTTGGAATAAAACTTGTGGCGTTAGGTGACACGAGAAAAAGGCTCGTTGTTCTCGGTTGTTAATATAAATAGTTTGTAATAAAGGTATGGATAAGTATTACTGAAGTTCTTCTTTTATAGAAATACAGTCCACTACTCATTTAGAAAGGCTCTATTTAGGTATGTTTAATTCATCCTACATTTGTGGTCCGTCGAGCCGGAGAAGGTGGA
Source organism: Amaurobius ferox (assembly GCA_951213105.1). Taxonomy (NCBI): domain Eukaryota; kingdom Metazoa; phylum Arthropoda; class Arachnida; order Araneae; family Amaurobiidae; genus Amaurobius; species Amaurobius ferox. Next base: position 81,326,973 of record OX578133.1, on the reverse strand, counting down.
TTTATTGATTGGTGCAGAGCTATTTTTTGAAATTTTAAAGAGTAACAAAATTCGTTCCACTCAGTCTGTTATATTCCAAGATACTGTTTTTGGTTACGTAATAAGTGGAGCCGTGGAAGGTAGAGTTGAGAAAAGACAACACTGTGGGTTGGTCTCTCAGATAAATAAGTTAGAAGATATCGTACAAAGGTTTTGGGAAATAGAAACAGTTTCAGATCCTCCTTGTTCAAAAAATAAAGAAGAGTTACATTGCGAAGAACATTTTTTAAAAACTCATAGTAGAGATGTAACAGGGAGATATACAATGAGTCTTCCTATCAAAGAAAATGCTGAACTTGGCAGTTCTATACAATCCGCTAGGAAAAGATTGAATAGTTTAGGGTATCGATTGGATAAAAACCCTGAATTAGCGATCCTTTACAGTAACTTTATGAATGAATATGAGAGGCTAGGACACATGCGTGAAGTGAGGGAGGTGACTCCAGAAGACTCGATTTATGTTATGCCCCATCACGGGATTTACAAGGCTGATAGTAGTACCACAAAATTGCGCGTCGTTTTCGATGCTTCAGCACCTTCCACTACTGGAAGTTCCCTGAACAACTGCTTGTACAAGGGAGGGGTAGTTCAAGAAGACCTGTTCTCCATACTTTTAAGATTTCGGAAGCATAAATTTGCCTTTACGGCAGACGTAAAGAAAATGTATAGACAGATTTGGATTCATCCCAAACAGCGGCACTTGCAATGCATTCTTTGGAAAAGAGGCTTTACTGAGGAAACGCAATTGTTTGAACTGCTAACTGTGACTTATGGTACTGCGTGTGCACCATTTTTGGCCATTCGAGTCTTGAAACAATTAGCTACAGATGAAAGGGACAATTATCCATTAGCGTCTGCGGCTGCTTTAACTGACTTTTACGTCGATGATATTTTGTCTGGAGCTGATAATCTTGGTACAGCTACTGAACTACAGCAACAGTTAATTGCAATGTTAAAGTCTGGAGGAATGGACTTGCACAAATGGTGCTCCAATGAGAAACTATTGCTTGAACAAGTTTCTTTCAGTGACCAAGAATATCACTTTGAAGAAGAATCTGATATGGACACTGTGAAAACACTTGATTTAAGATGGAACCCAAAGAAGGACGATTTTAGTTTTACAGTTTCATCTTATTCAAACGCAACTACTAAGCGCTCTGTCTTATCAGACATTGCTAGATTGTTTGATCCTTTGGGATTTTTAGGTCCAGTCATAGTAAAAGCAAAGATATTTTTACAAACTTTGTGGCATTTAAAGATTGGGTGGGACCAGGAACTTCCACAAAAAGAAAAAAGAAAATGGGAAAAGTTTTTACAGGCCTTACCGAAATTGAGACATGTGAAAATCAACAGATATCTTCTTGCAGATTCGGTTAAGGAAATAGAAATTCATGGATTCTCTGACGCATGTAAAGATGCTTACGGCGCGTCAGTGTATATTCGTTGTGTGACCAACTTAAATGAAGTGAAGGTCAACCTTCTGTGCAGTAAGTCACGAGTTGCACCTCTCAAGGTGCTAACCATACCGCGTCTTGAGCTGTGTGCAGCAGAATTACTTTCAAGGCTTGTGTCAAAAATACTGACTTCATTAAAACTAAAAATTGACAGAGTTTACCTTTATACCGATTCTTCAATAGTGTTAGCTTGGATTGATTCATCGCCCCATCTGTTGAAAGTGTTCGTGTCCAATAGAATCTCACGCATTCAGGAGCTCACTCGGAATTTTCAATGGCAACATGTGAGGTCTGCAGAGAACCCAGCGGACTTGGTCTCTCGAGGACTCGACCCTGATCAAATTGGTGAGCATACCTTGTGGTGGTATGGCCCGGAATTTCTTCATCAGGAAAGGCTGATAATTGTTGATAGACATTATTCCCCATCTGATGAACTGTATAGCCAGGAATTTCAGAAAGTGACTGATGTGACACTGACTTTGAATTTGAACTCTCTGTTTTTAGATTCTATTCTCAATATTTCAAATAATTATGTTAAATTAATTCGCATTTTAAGTTTCATTTCCAGATTTACCCATAACTTAAAAAATCCATTGGGTAAGCTTTGTGGACCCCTCTCCAGTAACGAACTTCAACATGCAACGTTATTTTTAGTTAGTTGTGTTCAAGAGCGGGTATTTACTGATGACATAGCTAACATTCAGAAAGGTAAATCTCCAACTGGAAAGGTAAGAAACTTAAACCCTTATTTGGATCAAAATAATGTTTTGAGAGTAGGAGGTCGTCTCCAAAATTCTCATATAGCTGATACTCAAAAACATCCCATTTTATTGCCTGCCAAGCATAAACTCACTGAAATGATTATTGAGAGTTATCACAAAAAATATCTACATGTTGGACCTCAAAATTTATTATATTGTATTCGTAGGGAATTTTGGCCTTTAAATGGCAGAACCACATGTAGAAGGATTGTGCATAATTGTATTACTTGCTTTAAGGTCAAACCTCTAATAGCAGAACAAATTATGGGTGATTTACCAAAGGAAAGGGTAAATGTAAATTTTCCATTTAATTGCACAGGGGTGGATTTTTGTGGACCATTTTTGATTAAATATAGGGGTCAACGTAAAGGGATTTATCATAAGATTTATGTTTGTATATTTGTATGTATGGTTACCAAGTCAGTTCATTTGGATATTGTATGTGACTTATCTTCTGAAGCATTTATTGCCACCTTGAAAAGATTTTTTGCTAGACGAGGAAAGGCGACGACTATCTTTAGTGATAACGCAAAGAATTTTGTGGGTACTAATATAGAACTTAAGAAGTTACATAATCTGGTAACCAAACCTGATGTCAATCTTGCCAATTTTTTGTCTTCGGAATCTATACTTTGGAAATTCCTTCCTCCCAGAGCTCCCAACTTTGGAGGTCTCTGGGAGGCAGGAGTCAAGTCCTTCAAGTATCATTTAAAACGCGTGGTGGGAGATGCTAAATTGACATATGAAGAATTTTTAACTATAACCACTCAAATAGAAGGAATTTTGAATTCTCGGCCACTTACTCCCTTGACCACGGACATTGATGACTTGGAAGTATTGACTCCTGGGCATTTTCTTATTGGTAGACCAATCACTGCTATTGTAGAACCCACTTTGACAGAAATTGATGATAACCGATTACATTTGTGGAAAAGAACAACTAAAATGTGTCAAACAATATGGAAAAGATGGCAAAACAATTATTTAAGTACGTTGCAACAAAGAAATAAGTGGATGATTATAAAAAATAATCTTTAAGGGTTGGTGATATGGTTGTAGTAAAGGAAGATAATTTACCTTCCTGCAAATGGGTTTTAGGCAGAATAGTTGAGACATTTTTGGGCTTGGACAATAAAGTTAGAGTTGTCAATGTAAAGACACTAAAGGGAATATACAAGAGACCCATTTCAAAAATAGCTGTTTTGCCTATGGAAAATTAATGTCTTAATTCAGATAAAGTAACTACATTATGTGATTATGGTTAAAATGTCTCCTTGAATTATTTGCAATTGCTTCTTGTATTCTTTATGATTATTGTGGTTCTTATTGTGATTGTATTATTAGTTGCAATTTGATTTAATTTTTTGATTTTCATACTTGTACTTATTCATTCCTTGAAATTGACATTTCAACGCCGGGCGGAATGTTGGAGCCCGTAAGTATGTATGAAAGACGCCAAGTGTTCTTGTTTGGCGAGCGCCAAGCAGCGGGTTGCTGGTTTTGAAAAAGCGAAATTGTGTTTTTTTGGAATAAAACTTGTGGCGTTAGGTGACACGAGAAAAAGGCTCGTTGTTCTCGGTTGTTAATATAAATAGTTTGTAATAAAGGTATGGATAAGTATTACTGAAGTTCTTCTTTTATAGAAATACAGTCCACTACTCATTTAGAAAGGCTCTATTTAGGTATGTTTAATTCATCCTACACACATAATCGCTTTATGTGCACTATTTTATTAAAAAATGAATGATATAAACTTTAGAAGTTGACGTGATCCGTTATCGAGATATTACACGTTTTCAAATATATTTATAAAATTACATACAATTAAAAACAATAACTATCATTAAATAGATTTACGTTCCATATGCGAAATATCTTCTAACATTATTCTCGTGAATTTAGATCGTTCCATTCACGAAAGACGATACTTTTTGTAATAGTTTTGTGTTTTGACTCCAACGAATTCGCTAATAGCATTTTACTTAGCATTTTGATGATGATGTTTCACATGACTGTGAATAAGTCCGGTTTAGATTACCAAGTTGTCAAAGGCGTGAAATTTTAATTTTCGTGGTGTTGATTGAATGCAAAGACATTGTGCTGTGGATATTGTATACCATTATATCACCGTGATAGAAGTAAAGTCATTGTATCATATAGAGAAAGCCAAGTGCTGTCCACATCAGATTTTTTACAATAACAACTGTAAGATCATTGATTTTTAGCAAAATCCATTCATAAGAAGATCTAATTTCTACTTTTAATAAATATTGCTATTTCTTGTTTTGTAAGGAAAGCCATATATTGAATACACCATACACCTGTTATAGACTATTACATAAAACTTCAATAAATTCTTTTAAAACTGAGTACAATGGAACCAGAAGAAGTCCTATAACCTCCCCGAACATCACACCGAACCACAAAAGCACTCTGCTATTAATTGAACCTGCAGAAAATATTATGCAATAAATATCATTGTTTGGATAATACTTCCCAAATTGTCAGCTCTGCAATGGTAGGCTGTCAATTTTGTTTGTTGATGGAGAGAATGGGCAAGTGAGATCATTCCCACCTATTCTCCGTCTTCCCAAAGTTTGGATAGGGCTTCCTTTAAATCTTACGGAGAAGAATGATCAATAGCAGAGCGATTAGTTTCACTAGATCCGCTGGAACTCTTATGAAAACATATTTCTTAGCCGTAATATTATGATGTATAGCTACCAACATGAAGGAAGCATTACTAACGAGCAATTACTCATTTTGTGATAGCCTACTTAACACGGTGAATGGAGATTTGAAGTTTATTAATGGGCAGTTAGGGTATTTCATTTATGAAGGAGCTATTGAAAGATATGCTTTGGCTTTAGCGCTGTCTGAAGGATCATAACATTCTACTTCTTTCATTTTGGTTTGTTTATGCCTATTTATTTTCGCCACTTACATAAAAATTTTGGTATATGGAATTTATATTTGTATGAGAAAATTCAGGAGTTGTCTGTTTTTTATTACTTCTCTTATGTACATAGTGCAATGTATAGAAAATATTGTGATGGGGTCGAAAATTCGAATTGGAGTTTCGACGAAAAAGAAAGTTTCAAGCATTCCTGAATTTGAATCGAATGTTTTTAAGGTAATGTCTGTGCGTATATATGTGTGTATGGGTCTGTTGTATGTGTATGTGTGTGTATTCGAGAATCTGTGGAAGCTGAAACTTACGAACGAATGAAGAGTGTTTGGTACGATTATTACAATTGGTAAACTCCTGAGTCCTATTGATTTTTAACGCTATTGGATGTTCAAAAGATCCCCCCCCATTTTCGAATGAATTTTTGAAAAATCCTTAAAAATCAGGACCTTTAATAATGTTAAATACATTATCATTTCGGACATAATTTTTTATTACAAAATGAATGCCACAATGTTTAGAACACTAGCATAAACCGTTCTCGAGATATTGCAAATCTTTCAAATAAATATATCAAAAAATTACACAAAATTAAAAAAAGTATATAAAGAACATTGCTTACTCTACCGGGGATTGAACCTCAAATCTTTGTAATGGCCAACCGACGCTCTAGCGTTGAGCTACTGGTACAGAATTGTAAGCTTTTATCGTTAAAGAGGACTCTGCATTCTACACCCTCTAGTGTCAGATTGGTCTACAAGTGACAATCTGACTGACCACCTCCTGCTATTTTTACCCCAGGGTAGTTTCCTGGGTCGTCGTTGACTTGCCGATTTGAAATCGGCGCTCAATGTACCAGAATCCCCTTAATCCGTGCTAGTCGTACTAGGGCCACCATCAGACTTTCGACATCTTTGCACCAACATATAGGTTTGATTTGGTCGAACGCCATTGTAAGGAACTTTACTGCTCCAATTGGAAATCGAACCATGGATCTTCGTACTGGTCCGCCGGCACTCTACCGTTGAGCTATTAGGACAGAATTGCAAACTCTTATCGTCGAAGTGGACTTTGCAGTTATTGTTAAAATAGTTGATATTCCATATGTAATATTTTGGGACAAACATCATTCTCGTTCTAGTTCGTTCCATTCATGAGAGAAAATATGTATTAATTGGAACTCAAACTATCGAAGGTAAGTTCTGCTCCTCGTTTGACTATTTATATGTGACACTTAGCGATAAATTTAGTAACAATTTGGCAACTTTGGTGATGAACTTGACGCAATATCGCCAGTTTGGTGACTTTCGAAAATGTTGCGAAATTGACCAAAAACTGACCAAAATTGGGGGCAAAAGTAACGTTTAATTAACGGAAATTTAATATAACGAAAATTCATGATAACGAGCTAGCACTTTTAGTTTTTGAGATATAAGCATTGGAATCTTGAAAAAGGACAATTTTTCAATCTTCTTCAACTTAGACGATTATTCAAAAACTAAAAACAGAGTTTTTTTAAAATATATATAGATTTAAAATTGATATTTTTCCTAATGTATATTCTTGCCGTTTGCTATTTATATTTATCTTTTATAGTTTCGAAAATATTTCGAGTGAAAATGAGGGGAAAAAGGTACTGACTCGGACAGATACATTTTAGTTATTTTATTTTCGAAAAAAAAATAGTCAAAGTATTAAAACAATAAAATTATTTTTTATATTCATTATATAGATCCTATTTCAGAGAAAATAAAAAAAATAGTTATATTTTTATCTATTCAGTTCGGGGGTATAAGCGTCAAATATGTTTACATTTTTCGTAACGTTCCAACTTCCGTCGCAGAAACCCCAAGCATACATGTTATTCACATCAAAACACACCAAGTGTTCCCGTGAGCAAATACAGTTTGCTTTAGAATGTGCTATCTGTATCCATCATTTGCAAGGTATTACTTTTGATAAAGCAGTGGTTGATATTGGCCCCAATGAATTTGCTCTTGGCAATATTTATGTTGGTACATCAATAATCATAAGACAGGAAAGACTGGTGTTCGTCCCCGCTTTCAATTTCGATTGACTTAAAAAAATTGGTCGAAAGAAAGGCGCCAGTTTGAAGAAACAAAAACTACTCCATCTTGAAAATTCTCAATAGCCTTCTATTTGAGTATCACGTTGATTTAATATTTTGAGATTCTTACTACTTTCATGAAATAAACATCAAGTTATTAAACATGTAGTTAGATAGAGAAAATGGTCAGAAAATCTTGTTGTCCAAATTTTTAAAATTCTAAATGTAATGTATCTTCATGTTTTATGAGAAAAGTATATACCTCCAATCCTAACTCCTAAAATGAATCATAATTCATTAAAATAGTTTCTGTAGTTAAGGCTGTAAGTCCGACAACATTGAAAAAGAAAAAGTACCAAGAAAAAAATGTAAAAAGTGCACTTTTAAAAATCTCCTTTTCTTATCGTACCCCAATTTTTTTTTTCATATGGCCAGGCGTTTGATATATCATCATTCGCCTATACACCGGCCAGAACTGTGAACCTTTTAGCCGTCACATGACGTTGCCCCGGCACACCAGTGGGGTCGGAACACACCGTGTCCAACGACACAACATCCATGCCTGAAGGTGGGACTCGAACCCACAACCTGGCAGCCGAACGATCGCTAGGAAACGCTTGCCTAGACCGTTCGACCACAGCGTCGGCGTACCCGAAATTTGAAACCGTTACCTGCGCATCTGAAGGTCGAACCTCTAAATGGTTAGCTATATGAGGATATAGAATCTATAAAATTAGCTGGAGTGTGGATCAACTCGACTTTCACATACCAGAAATATTTTTCTTTTCATATTTTACAAGAAAAAAAAATTGAAAAATCCGTATCGTGAGTCCAAAATTGCAACTATAGCGTGTTACTTTTCACTTTAAAGGTCTTGAAAAAATATTTCGATTGATACCATACTTGTCATTGTAACCCCCCCTCCGGGGCAGTTACTTGCCCTCCAAGGTGGGCTAATGACGTCACAAACAACAGAAATTGTATCGCGGCTATTTTTCACAACAATGAATGAAACTATACAGTCTCATGATCATTGAACCAAACCCTTTTATGCATGATTATGTCAAACTTTGTTCTATGCAGCCATGTTAAAAAAATTTAAAATTTTGAATAAAATCCAAAGTTTTCGCCCGAATTCAAAAAAATTCTATCTAGTTCGAAATATTTTGGTAACAAAGTCGGAAAAACAGATTCGTGAAAATCCATTAATATTTGTGGCTGCTATCGTGCACACAAGAAATCGACCACAGACAGAGAGACAGACGGACATCACTCCTAAAATAGTCAAAACGTGTTCAGGAGGTCTTAAAACATATATTGGCATCAAAATCTCAAAATTTTCGCGAAAACAATGCTTTCTTAAATATTAAGTATGCGAAAGCAAAAATTGTATAGTGTAAGGGAAGATTTTGACTAAATGCTAAGTAATTTTACGCCTTAAAAAAAGTTTTCATTAAATGTTTATTTATTCATCATTATGAACGAAGCTATTCAGTTGTTACCAGAAGATTTAGCATTTTTTTTGTTATTTGAACATATTTGTTATTTAGTGATTGCTTAAATAATTTATTTTAAATTCATTTTTCGTATTCTCAAGCAAAAGGTCAAAATATTTTATATATTTTAAGATATATGATTTTGTAGTGTTTTTTTTGTAGGAAGATGCACATAAGAACTGCATAAGCATTATAACGACTCGATCGAGTTGCATATATGCGGAATGTCAATCTGGTGATTTTAGAGTCATCTACTGTGACTTTTTCAAAGGTGAATTAGTGCTAATCCATGCTTTCTGGGTGAAATCAAATCTTATTACTTTCCCTACAATATATGGTGATATATAGCTAAGTATTGGAATTGTGTCGAAAATCGCAACTTGAATTTTGGACGGATCTATTCGTTTCAGGCACTCTAGAACACGATGAGACTATTTTTTGCATGGCGTTGGTGTGAAAGCCCCAGGCCGTCCGGCTCGTCCAGAGGACTTAGAGCAACAAATTGGACGACCGGGAAGGGCATGGCGTTGGTGTGTGTTTCTTCAATGTATATATCCACTCTAGCTGAAAACTAATTGACCAAATTCACAAAATTTGGTAGATAAGTCACTTGTGGTTCACCCTGGCAGTGATCAGACTTTCGTACGATTCAGAAAAAAAAGACCCTACCTGTTTTGTAAAATGGCCCGGAAAAATCGTGAAAAGCCAAAATAAAAATTACTTATGCTCAACTGCATCAATTACATGTATGTTTTATATGTAACATTTGACGATGAAAAGCATGAGACCAGTCCCATAACTCTAGGTCTAGCCGTTCTTGAGAAATTTTATTTTTTCCCATTTTTACCTCTTCGTGTTTGAATGTACTGCCAATCACCAAATGAAAACGAAAATTGAATTTAAACAGAAAATGTAATGTAATTTCAAACGGTTATCAATGATATTTTGTGCAATGTGTGTGTGTGTGTGTGTGTGTCTGTGCATTGTATGCAATGTATGCAATGTATGTGGTATTAATTCAATGCCAAAATCACTGCATTGTGAATCTTGTACACCATTCTTTCGTTGTGAAAGAATTAAAGTATATGTAGAAAAAGTCATGTACTGTCTATATCAGATCTATTGACTCATGACATACTAATACCACTCATGACATAATAATATCTAATTGCATATTATGTTTGACCACTCCAAATATAGAAAGAAAGATAATTGTATCAGTAGCTTAATGGTTAGAGAGGTATCCGACCAGCTCGGTGATTTAACTTCTCATTAAAGCAAAATTATCTTTATAAGCTTTAATTAAAACATTGTGTTTGCTGGCCTATTTGGATGACATGGTTCCACATTTTCTTTCAGTTTATCACTATATATATTTGCCAAACGTGTCTAACGTGTTTTTTTTCATTTTTAGATTCTCCAGAAGCCCCGGTGACCTACGAAACTGAATCTTTGCACACTTATAGCATCGAATACGGTACAGAACTTTACGTTGCCGGATTTTCGATTTACTTCCCCAGTGGTGAAGAAAATGAGGGGTTTCGAAAAACCTTTTCAGATCCTCCAGAAGTCCCCTGGTGATCTATAAAACTTGATATTTGAAGACTTATAGTATTGACTATTGGACAGAACGTAACGTAGCCGTATTTACTTCCCGGTGACGGAGAAAATAAGAGATTTTGAAAACCCTTTTCAGACCTTCCAGAAGTCCTCTGGTGACCTATAAAACTTAATATTTGAACCCTTATAGTATTGACTATGGGACAAAACTTAACGTAGCCGTATTTACGTCCCGGGGACGGAGATGATATACTTTTCAAAAAGTCTTTTTAAACCCTCCAGAAGCCTCCTTCTCATCTCAAAGGCTGAATCTTCGCACACTTATAGTATCAATCATTAACACTATGTTCGTTCTTCAGATTATGGCCTTTTTTAAGTCGTTTCAGACCGTGAAGCTTAGAAGGCTGATTTGTGTACTTGTAGTATTAAACACTGGACAGAACTTTATGAAACCGGATTTTCAATTTTTCACCCGGAGGGGGCAAAATGGGGGTGAGGGGTAAAGTCTCTCAGAACCCTCCAGAAGAAACCCCACCAAGAACATAAAAGGCTGAAACTTGACCATGGGGCACTTAATTGGACCAATTTTCAATTGAGGCAACTATTTTCAATGTTTAACTGCATACATTGTTAAACGTAATAAATTTTATTAAAAAAGTTGCAGATTTATTTTTAAGAGTGTTAGTTTTTATGTTTTTGATAGACTTAAAACTTAGTCTTGTTTACAAAAACAGATTTTAATTGGAGTCCTTTTCCTTTGCTTGAGACATTTTTGCACCGATTAGAAGAACTTTTGGAGCATTTATTCCTTGGAAATGTTGGTTATCAAATTTCCAGGCATTACTTCCGTGATTTCGAAAGGAATCTAAATTTATCCTTAAATTCATGGAACGTCTTCAATGATTAATGGAAAAGATGGTTTTTTCTGAACGTTATAATATTACATTGTTTTCCCCTTGTCTTATTATTTTAAATAAAATATCTCATTCCAAAACTGAAAAAGGATAGTCTCATGATCATTAGCGTTAAAAAACTGAAATGGTTTTCTTAATACTACCATGAAATTTGACACGCAATAGAAGAAATCTATAATGATTGCAGGTTTGTCATATGCCTCCGTTCGAAATTTTATTCTCCTCTCTCCTCATGTTATGGAAAGCACTAGAACTTTTAGGCGTTCTGCTCAAACAAATCGTCATTTTCGAATCTGTAGCTGGCATGTGTATATTATACGTGACGCGACAAAACCCAATTTTCGGGGTTTGTATCTTATCCCCACAGCAGTTATAAACTTTATCATTTTTTGTGTAATAATATTTAATGTGCCCGGAGTTGTGCGGGCTTTAAGATGCAAAACGCTGAAAAATACTACAGTGGAACTCACTGCGAATTTCTGAAAACCAAATAAAATTTTAACAATATGCTCGCTTATAACAAAAATAAAATTAAAATCTTCCGCAGGTGCACACACGGTTACTTGGCGCAGTTCATTTGTAATTCCGGGCAACCCCGGGTCCATTTTCTAGTATTTCATATATATTGTAAAGGGTAAAATAATGCACTTTATATGAAGCACGAATTCAACAGGTCACTATAAGACTGTTTCATTGTTTCATTCAGACCATTTCAGTAAACCCCATTATAAGGGAACTATCCACTCTTAGAGCCCACTATAAGGGTACCACCTTTGGGGAAGGTATTCAATAGTCTATTTGAAAAGTCTTACTGCTCTGAAAGAACACTCAAAATATCATAAATCTACCTGAAACTGAAAACATTAATCAATAATCATGATAAATTTGACCTAATGCCTAGTTTCAACATTATAATAAATGATCAGTGTTCGACAAATGAATTTGCCGGAATTCTAAATTGAATGCCACGTTTCACCAATGAATATTGTATGAATAGTAGAAGCAAAAATTGACAAGTTTAGTTAACTATCAACAGTAGAATCAAAAATAGGCAAGTTTAATTAAGTATCCATAGTGGAATCAAAAATAGGCAAGTTTAATTAAGCATCAATAGTAGAATAAAAAATAAGGAAGTTTAATTAAGTATCAGTAGTAGAATAACAAATAAGCAAGATTTTACGATTAATAAATCTCCTAAAATTTTAAAAAATCTTATACATCATATAGATATCAATTTTAAACAAAATAAAACTCTTTAAATTTTAAACAATCGATTAAATTTAGCATTATCAAAATCGTGCAATAAATTACAGAACCAGTCCAGGTTTCTTCAAAACACGAAAAGAATATATGTTTTAAAAATTCACGAAAGTTCGTCTATTAATCGCATGGATTCCGTTTGTTTGGAAGATAACATTTCAGTCTTTCTGAAGGTGCTAAGATGGAAAGTGTATTATAATATTTTCTGTTTCTAATAATTTTGCAATGTATTGATGCCTTACAAAAATCTTAATTAAAGAAATCTCTAACTCCAGGAACATTTCTTTTTAAATCATAAAAGTTATGAATCAATGTTTTTATATTTAAACGTTATAATGAATTACTTCTTTAAAATACGAAAAATATATATATTTCTTAAAATACCACTCAGATCAGGATTTTAATTGCGTAGTTCTAGGTTTAGAAACTTGGAATAGATGGCGGCATCAGCAATTGTGTAACAGAGGAAGGCATAAATTTGGCATGAACGGAAACATTTTCGTCTTAAAAGAACTAAAAAGCTAATTCGAATTTTAAAAAATCTCATCGAGGCGTATCGTCAACGGGTCTAGAAGTACCCGTATATCAAAAATTTTCCCCATACACCGTTTAGATTTTATGCTACAGGTGACACAAACAGACAAACAGAAGAACAGACTTACATAAGAACATACAGATATTTTCATTTAATATTATAGATTACCACGAAGCTGACAAAAATAAAAATAAAAATTACAATTTGTGCGGTAGCACCCAAGAATGAATAATAGTGCACTTTTAGCGATTTCCTACATGTCCTTTTTCTCTTTGATGTTGACGGACCTATTGCTGTAACTATTGAACCGATTTTAATGTGTGATCTGACGAGAAACTTATACTTTTTTTTAAAAAACTTATAGATAGATTTGATGTAGAACTTCAAGATAGATTTGAATTATAATTTCAAAAATGGGAAAACACTATGAAATGATGCTCTGTGGTAGAGTAAAATTTGCAATCTCTGCAATATCATTGTCACGTGATCATGTTAATAAATATTTTTTACAAAAGGCATCGAAATTTCACAGAAATACCACACCATGGTAAAAGAAATCCGCTTATAACAAAATTACGAGAAATAAAAACCTCTTCCGAAAAAGTTATGAAATATCAAAATGGTTTGCGCCAAGTTTCCTCAGAACCGGAACTGTACTTTCAGATCTAGCCATTTTTAGTTGCGGTCATTTTTAGTTGCGGTCATTTTTTATTAAATGACTAAAAGTATAGTTCCGGTTGTCGGAAGCCATTTTGAGATTTCATGACTGTTTTGGATGGAGGTTTTTGTTTTTTGTACTTGGTGAAGGGTTTTCTTTTACCATGAAGTGGTGTTTTTGCGAGATTTCAATACTTTTTGTGAGACTAGTTAACAACATGAATACGAAATAATTTGTTTAAAATTAATATTTTATATAAATTTTTTATAATTTTAAATCTCTTTTAAAATTCATATCATAAAACAACGATTTGCATGTATACGTGGAGGAGAAAATTGTAATATAACAATTGCTAGAGCTTTTAAAGAACTGGAATTTTCGTAAATGTCATACCAAGTTGCCATTACTTCCTTTAGTGCATTTATATTAATTACGCCCTTTAATCGCTCCCTTTCAATTGTTTCCATATCATTTCTCAATTCAACAAATATTTGCTTCCATGAAGAACTGCATTGAAAAGCTGTTTACCACATTTTTAGGTCTTTCACATTCAACCACTCGAAGATCTTCAAATTGAGGTCATGTGCCTCCGTTTTGCATTTGAATATAAAACAAATTTTGAAGTTCCTGAAAATTGCTTGAATTGTAGAAATCTTGAAGAAAACTCGTTAATTATCGAATCAATAACTGTCGGAAACTCTTTTGTCAGTTTAACTTGATGTGGTTTCACAATGAATTCCACACAAATCCGCTAAGAATTTGCTTCAATTTGGAAAATATTTGAAACTGTTGAAATCATGTCACAATTAAATATTTGTAATTTAGCTACAAATGCTTGGATTAAATCATACATGGCGATAACTGTCTTATTAACATTCAAACTTTAATTCATTTGAATGCAAGCAAAAATCTGTAAAGAATATTAATTTATAGAAACCCTACCCATTCTACGTTATCAATTTTTAACACTTTACAACAAAGTTGAAAAGTGTTTATGACTTTGTTCATTCTGTCTGTCTGTCTGTCCGTTAGCACGATAACTGCCGTAAAAATGACTTTATCAAAATGAAATTTTAGTATGTTGTTCAGACAGTCTATAGGACCTATGGGAATATAAATGAATAATACCACCCAATTAGTTTTGGATTGAACCCGGGTTGCAAAAATGAAATACAATGAACCCCATAAGACCTAATTTTTCAAACCTTTTTTAAGCGGATTTAAAATTCACAAATTGCTTCGAAAATTTTAGGTAATATTCAAATTGTTCCATAAAATATATTAAAAAAATTTCAGCAAAATATATTCAGTAGTTTTTTAAATAAAAATTAAATTAATAATTACATCTCTTATATGAAGCGATAACGTGACTATGATATGAAAAAATCACGTGACCCACTTCAAAATGAAATATGGCATCCATCTTGTCTCAAAATCGTGATTGTTAAAGTTCTTTTTAATTCATATTGAGTGTTGTATCCGTCCTAAAAGCACCTTATTTTTGCTTAAATTCTGTGCATCTACATACTGAAACAACGCAATTACAATATATTTGAGTTTAAATGATCATCCAAATTTGATTATTTCTACAACGAAGCCTATTTTTCACTTATGTAAAATGTAAACAGCAAAATATGTAGAATGAGTTGTATTAGAATTGCTGTATTTCTTTAACACAGAATTATTTAGCTCATGGAGTCTGCATAGCTGATATGAATGAAATATTCATTGATTTTACAAAGAGAAGGACGATTTTTTTCGATGAAGTTTTAAGCATAGAGTTTAATTACTTGTAGCTCCATAGTCTTAATTTTTAAATAAAATAAATTATTATAGTATTGTGATGAATGACATGAATGGGAAATCATTTATGAATGAAATGCTGCTTTTTTAGAGAGAGCCAGGCGTGTTATTTTTTCTATGATGTCGTTTGAATGAATTTCAGTTGTTTTCGATGAAGTTTTCAAATATAATAAATTATCGTAGTATTATGATGATAATTTTAAAAATATTACCAAGGAATTTATCGCATTTTATAGATGTTTAAACCAGGCAATTTATATTTCAATGCCGTCATTTGAATGAAGTTCATTTTTTTCGAAGAAGGTTTAAGTTTTCAAATATAATAAATTAATGCAGTACTGTGATAAGTTTTAAAATATTACCGAGGAATGTATTGCATTTTAGAGATGTTTAAATAAAATTGCATTGAAGTTGGAAAGTGTTTCATAATCAATGTTTTAAGCATGATTGATCGTTCTTGTTTATATCACAGATGTTTTTTCAAGCTATATAAACAAGAAAGATCAATTATGCATAAGCATTGATTATGAAACACTTTCCAACTGAAATGTAATTTCATTTAAAAATTTCTAAAATGTGATTCATTCAGTGGTAATATCTTTTACATTATCACAGTACTACAGTAATTTATTATACTTAAATATTTAAAACTGTATCGAAATATAAATCATCTGATTCTTTATGCAAAATCAATGAATATTTCATTCATATAACTTGTATTCCAGACTCCAGAGCTAAATAATTTTGTGTGAAAAAAATTCAGCAATTCTTATGTAATTCATCTTACAAACGCTTGAGATATTTGCATTCTGCATATGTTAAAATTAGGCTTCCTTGAAGAAATAATAAAAGTTTAGGGATCATTTAAAATCACAACTATTGTAATTGCATAGGCACGGAATTTAGATACACAGATAATATATATGTGTATGTGTATGTACTCAAAGTATTGGAATCGTGCCGAAGATCGGAACTCGAATTTTCAAAGGATCTACACGTTTTGGGACTTCTAGAACACGAAAAAACTAGTTTTAGGAAGACGTCTGTGTGTGTAAGGGTGTATCTGTGTATGTTTCTGTGTGTCTGTGTGGATATTACATCCACTCTAATTGAAAAACTAATGGACCGAATTTCATACAATTTGGTAGGTATGTTTTTTGTGGGAAATCCTGATGTTCATTAGATTATAGTACGATTCGTAATAAAAGAATCTGCCTTCTTTCCGAAATGGCCGCAGAAATTGCCTTTATCCACTCTAGCTAAAAACTAATGAACCGAATTTAACAAAATTTGGTGTATAATATTTCAATAACCTACAAGTGATTTATATACCAAATTTAACAAAATTTTGTATATAAATCATTTGTAGGTTATTTTACTACGATTCGGGAAAAAGGAACGGGCTATTTTTGCGAAATGGCCCGCAAAAATCGTTATATATAAAAATAAAAGACTACGTGTGCTCAATTATATCAATTAAATTCCTATTTTATATATGATTTTTGACAACAAAAATAATAAGACTAACCCCATTACTCTAGGACTAGCCGTTCTTGAGATATTCTAGTTTTTTCGCGTTTTCGCTACGCCACCTTTGACAATAAGTCCAGCTATCAAATGAGAACCAAATTTAAGTTTAACGTGTAAATTCAATTTCATTTAAAATACTTATGTTGTGCAGATAAACTAAAATTATCATTGAATAAATAAAGAGAACGAATATGAGTCTGCAGAGAAAGACATGTGCTGTCCACATCAGAATTTTTTAACAATATTACAACAATGATTTATAGAAGTGAACGGGGATTATTTTCAGGCCATTTCGAAAAAAATGTATGATCTATATTTAAAGATCCATCAAATTTTTGTCGAATAAAATGTTCAACAAATTTAAGCTGTGTACCAAATTTTAACTCTCTAGGACGTAGGAAAGTGCATTTAAAATGCCATCAATTAAATTTATCATGAAGAGTTATATAAAATTTAAAAAAAATTAAAAATTGCTATCTACCAAATTTATTTTAAAATATGAAGCCACTCCCATATGCAAAACGTTTAAACAAATGGAGAGATATTTATTATATAATATCTCTCTCTTTCCTTTCTGGAAGATATCCCAAAGTCAGAATTCAATTGAATTTGTTTTTTTCCCTATATTAAATAATTTTTTTAATTAAAAAACTACTTAACATATTTTACTGAATTTTTTTTTATATATTCTATGGGATAATGTGAATACTTCCTAAAAATTTCGAAGCAATTCGTGAATTTTAAATTTACTTAAAAAATGTTTGAAAAATTAGGTCCCATAGGGTTCAATGTATTTCATTTTTTCAACCCGGGTTCAATAAAAAATAATTGGGTGATATTATTTATTTATATTCCCATAGGTCCTACAGACCGTCTGAACAACATACTAAAATTTCATTTTGATAAACTCATTTTTACGGCAGTTATCGTGCTAACGGACAGACAGACAGACTGACAGACAGACAGACAGACAGACAGACAGAATGAACAAAGTCATAAACACTTTTCAACTTTGTTGTAAAGTGTTAATAAAATCGAAATATGTGTGTGTATTTGTCTAGGCTCCAGAGAGATGCTTCGGATTTCAGAAAATTTTAACTTAATTTTAATTCTACTTAAAATGTAGTCAATGTTTCGAGTTTCTAGGTGCAGGGGTTATCGAGATATTAATAAACTAGAAAGATCAATCATGCTTAAAGCATTGATTATGAAACACTTTCAAACTTCAATGCAATTTTATTTAAACAAGTCTAAAATGCAATACATTCCTCGGTAATATTTTAAAACTTATCACAATACTACATTAATTTATTATATTTGAAAACTTAAACCTTCATCGAATAAAATGCACTTTATTCAAATGACGGCATTGAAATATAAACTGCCTGGTTTAAACATCTCTAAAATGCGATACATTCTTCTGTAATATTTTTAAAACTATCATAATACTACGATAATTAATTATATTTGAAAACATCATCGAAAACAACTGAAATTCATTCAAATGACGTCATAGAAAAAATAACACGCCTGGATCTCTCTATAAAAACAGCATTTCATTCATACCATTTTCCCATTCATTTCATTCATCAGAATACTATAATAATTTATTTTATTTAAAAATTAAGACCATAGAGCTAAAAGTAATTAAACTCTATGCTTAAAACTTCATCGAAAAAAATCGTCCTTCGCTTTGTAAAATCAATAAATATTTCATTCATATCAGCTATGCAGACTCCATGGGCTAAATAATGTTGTGTTAAAGAAATACAGCAATTGCAATACAACTCATTCTACATATTTTGCTGTTTACATTTTACATTAAGTGAAAAATAGGCTTTCTTTGTAGAAATAATCAAATTTGGATGATCATTTAAACTCAAATATATTGTAATTGCGTTGTTTCAGTATGCAGATGCACAGAATTTAAGCAAAAATAAAGTGGTTTTAGGACGGATACAACACTCAATATGAATTAAAATGAACTTAAAAAATCACGATTTTGAGACAAGATGGATGCCATATATAATTTTGAAGTGGGTCAAGTGATCTTTTCATATCATGGTCACATGATTGCTTCATATAAGAGGTGTAATTATTATTTTAATTTTTATTTAACAAACTACTGAATATATTTCGCTGAATTTTTTTATATATTTTATGGAACAATTTGAATATTACCTAAAATTTTCGAAGCAATTTGTGAATTTTAAATCCGCTTAAAAAATGTTTGAAAAATTCGGTCCCACAGGGCTCAATGTATTTCATTTTTTCAACCGGATTCAATCCAAAACTAATTGGGTGATATTATTCATTTATATTCCCATAGGTCCTACAGACCGGCTGAACAACATACTAAAATTTCATTTTGATTAAGTCATTTTTACGGCAGTTATCGTGCTAACGGGCAGACAGACAGACAGACAGGCAGAATGAACAAAGTCATAAACACTTTTCAACTTTGTTGTAAAGTGATACATTCCAATACAATTTTAGCACTTTCGTTTTGGCATTTAATAATTCAATTTCATATATTTTGTAAATTTGTTTACAAACGGGATCAGGATGTTTTATTCTTCATATCTGCCTGGGAATATTTAATTCTGTATGGCGAGAACAGAGATTATTAAACTTCTGTTTAGGAACATTAATGTAAATATTTTGATAGACTGTTTTGAATAACATTTAGAATACTATAGGAATTTGCACATGATTGTGAGTTTTAAGTTTTTTATACTGTATATTTCGTACGAACGACGGGTATACTGTTAGTTTAAAATAAATCATTTTATCGGTAAATCGTCTATGTTCTAGCAGAATTTTCTTACATACCACCTGTGGCACGCGTGTTATACGTTCGTCATCCTCTGCATAAGTAAAATTTGCATTCCATTAGTGTATACCAAAATACCTCTTTATAAAATAACCTAATATCTTTATTTTTAGAACTGTTACTTAAATGTTTATCATTAGTATCATTAGTAGAACACGTAGAGTAATTTCATATTGTCCTTTCCTGCATCCTGAAGTTACTGTTAAATTACTTAATAACGAGTTCTTGTGGAAGCTACTGATGTTAAGAAACTAGATTAAGCGTTCGTGGTAATGGAATTTTTTATGTATTAATAGAATTTATTCTCTGGTGTTAATAAGGCGCAACGTAATTTATAAGTTATAAGTATGTACATAGCTAACCGTGAATTCACTTAACTTTCAGAGGGCAATCCAGTACAAAAATTGATGATTTAATGGATGGACATACTTTTAATGAGGGAATGCAAAAGTAATCTACTTTATGAATTTTGTTTCTAGTTAGTTTGAAAAGATGTTAATCAAAGAAAATATACTTCAGAAATGTTTTGTATCATATTAAAATTCTGATATGCTGTCTATTGTATTTTTTAGTTTATTCAATGCTTCTGAAAGTTGAGAATTTCAGATGTTTAAATTTCTGTCTATAATATTTTATTCATTCACAGGAATCGCAAAACATAGTATTAATACATATTTTTGAAAATCTCATAATAATTTTGGCCAATCTTCCGAAATTATGTTGAAGAGAAGTTTTATCGCTAACGAAGACTGTTTCTTGTTAAGTAGATAGTCATGATTTGAGACATGACGTCATCCATAGACAATTTTATTGCCCATGATTGCCAACGCAATGATTTCTTGACAAGTATGATATCTATAACAAGAAAGATCAATCATGCTTATAGCATTGATTATGAAACACTTTCCAACTTCAATGCAATTTTATTTAAACAAGTCTAAAATGCAATACATTCCTCGGTAATATTTTGAAACTTATCACAATACTGCATTAATTTATTATAATATTTGAAAACTTAAACCTTCATCGAAAAAAAATGAACTTCATTCAAATGACGGCATAGAAACATAAATTGCCTGGGTTAAACATCTCTAAAATGTTATACATTCCTCGGTAATAGTTTTAGAATTATCATAATACTACGATAATTTATTATATTTGAAAACTTCATCGAAAACAACTGAAATTAATTCAAATGACGTCATAGAAAAAGTAACACGCCTGGATCTCTCTATAAAAACAGGATTTCATTCATAACTTTCTCCCATTCATTTCATTCATCACAATACTATAATAATTTATTTTATTTAAACATTTAGTTTAAGACCATGGAGCTACAAAAAATTAAACTCTATGCTTGAAACTTCATCGAAAAAAATCGTCCTTCTCTTAATGAAATCAATTAATATTTCATTCATATCAGCCATGCAGACTCCATGGACTAAATTATTTTGTGTTAAAAAAATACAGGAATTCTAATACAACTCATTCTATATATTTTGCTGTTTACATTTTACATAGGTGAAAAATAGGCTTAGTTGTAGAAATAATCAAATTTAGATGAGCATTTAAACTCAAATATATTGTCATTGCGTTGTTTCAGTATGTAGATGCACAGAATTTAAGCAAAAATAAAGTAGTTTTAGGACGGATACAACACTCAATATGAATTAAAAAGAAATTAAAAAAATCACGATTTTGAAACAAGATGGATGCCATATATCATTTTGAAGTGGGTCATGTGATCGTTTCATATCATGGTCACGTGATCGTTTCATATAAGAGGTGTAATTATTATTTTAATTTTTATTTAAAAAACTACTGAATATATTTCGCTGAATTTTTTTATATATTTTATGGAACAATTTGAATATTACCTAAAATTTTCGAAGCAATTTGGGAATTTTAAATCCGCTTAAAAAATGTTTGAAAAATTAGGTCCCATAGGGCTCAATGTATTTCATTTTTTCGATCCGGGTTCAATCCAAAACTAATTGGGTAATATTATTCATTTATATTCCCATAGGTTCTACAGACCGTCTGAACAACATACTAAAATTTCATTTTGATTAAGTCATTTTTACGGCAGTTATCGTGCTAACGGACAGACAGACAGACAGACAGACAGACAGAATGAACAAAGTCATAAAAACTTTTCAACTTTGTTGTAAAGTGTTAATAAAATGATATGAAATATCGGTTTTAAGAATGGAAAAATATTTATGTAACATATGGTTAATTTCCGGTACATTAATCTATCTATATATACTAATTTCCAAGTTTCCGTCCATTTGTCTATTACACTTTTCAGGCACTTCCCGAATAGATAGAGACTTGCAATTTGGTACACTAGTCGATCGTTCGATGAAACTTTAAAAAATCGATTTTTTTTAAATGTTCCGTAGAGGGGTGCTCCAACACCAAAATGTTCGAAGAGTGAAACGATAGAAAAGCATGCTTTGAGATGATATAAAGACTTCCAAATTTGGTGTATTGGTAAATTGTTTGAAAGAAAGAAAATGCGTATATCCTGGTTTCCAATATTTGCTACTTTAGGGTTTGCTGCACACCAAAATGCTCGATTTTTGTCGAATAAATGATAAACGGCTGCTTAAAAATTTGATGAAGGCTTGAAATGTGGCATATGGGCTAATCATTTGATAAAAAACCCAAGAAAAATAGAGTTTTTCAAAAATGTTCACTTAAAAGGGTGTGCCGCAACAAAACGTTCGAAATATGAAATGATAGAAAACCATACTTCGCGATGAGATAGGGACTTTAAATGTGATGCAATGGTAGATAGGTGGCAAAGAAGAAAATGTATACTTTCAGTTTCCCATAATTTTATACTGTTGGGGTAATGCACGTTAAAATGTTCGATTTGCGAATAAATGAAGAACGCTTTTTTTAGTGAGATAGTCTTGCATCTTAGTATACGGGTCAATCGTTCAATAAAACTCTCTGGAAAAAATCGAATTTTTCGATATATATATATTTCACGATCATATATATAAATATACTTCACAATCAGATATAGATTTTACATTGATCGTGAGGAGTGAGGATAGATAGTTTGAAAGGAATAAAGTGTGCAATTTCAGTTTTCTAATATTTACTTCATAAGGGGTACTGCACACCAAAATGTTTTATTTGCGGAATAAATAAGAAACGCTTTATTTTAAACGAGATGTAAACTTGGAATTTGATACACGGGTCAATCGTAAGATTACAGAATACTCGAGTTTTCAAAAATGTTCTGTAAGTGGGGGAGGGGGGGAGGGTGCTCCACACCAAAACGTTCGAAAGGTGAAATGAGACCTCAGGAAAAAGTCGTAATTTTCAAAAATGTTCATTTAATTGGTGTTCCCCACCAAAACTTTCGAAATGTGAAATCATAGTAAAACGGACTTTTCAATGAGATAGAGATTAGAAAATTGGTGCAAGAATAGATCGTTAGATAGGGATAGAGTGTATAATTTTAGTTTCCTAGTATTTGCTAAATTAGGGATACCGCAAGCTTAAACGTTTAATTGGTTGAATAAATGAGAAAAGTTCAGTCTGAAGTAAGACATATATTTGAAATTTGGTGCATGGGTGAAAAATTTGAAAATAACCACTAGAAAAATCGAATTATTCAAAAATTCATGTTATTCGGGGGTTGCTTATTGTGAAACCGTTGATTTTCAACGGGTATTCGACTAGAATATTTAAAAACCCGTACTGTGACTTTGGTTACAATGAATTTTGATAGGGATTTGAAATAATTGCTAACACGTTACAACATAGTTCAAAAGTATTTATGACTTTATTATTCTGTTTGTCGGTCTGTCTGTCCATTCGCATTATAACTGTGGTAAAAATGACTTTATCAAAATGAAATTTTAGAATGCTGTTGAGACGGTCTGTGGGACAATGCACGTTAAAATGTAAATGAATGTAAATGAATAATATTACAAAATTAGTTTCGGATTGAATCAATTGAATTAATTTTGGTTGAAAAAATGAAATACATTGAACCATGTGGGACCTATTTTTTCAAACATTTTTTAAGCCAATTTAAAATTCACTAATTGTTTCGAAAATTTTAGGAAATATTCAAATTATCCCATAAAATATATAAAAAAATTTCAGTAAAATGTGGTCGGTAGTTTTTTAAATAAAAATTAAAATAATAATTGCACCCATATTATATGAAGAGACCACGTCACCCACGTCAATATAAAATATGCCATCGATCTTGTGTCAAAATCGGGATTTTTAAAGTTCTTTTTAATTTATATTTAGTGTTGCATCCGTCCTAAAACCCCGTTATTTTTTTTTCTGTGCATCTATATGCTGCGCCAACGCAATAACAATATTTTTGAGTTTAAATGATCATCAAACTTTGATTATTTCTACAACGAAGCCTAATTTTTACTTATGGAGAATGTAAACACATCAATCTATAAGCTGAGTTGTATAAGAATTGCTGAATTTCTTTAACGCAAAATTATTTAGCTCTGGAGTCTGGAATATAGCTGATATGAATGAAACATTAATTGATTTTACATAGAGAAGCAGACGATTCTATAGTATTGACTTTTTCGATGAAGTTTTAAGCATGGCGTTAGAAAGTACTGTTACCTCCATGGTTTTAAGTTTTTAAATGAAACAAATTATTATAGTATTGTGATAACTTTAAAATTATCGTCCCTGAATGAAAGGAATGGCAAAAAGTTTAAATTAAATATTCACTGCTTTTATATAGAGAGCCAAGCGATGTATATTTCGATGACGTTATTTGAATAAAGTTCATATGATTTCGATGAAGTTTCCAAATATAATAAATTATTGTAGTATTGTGATAATTTTAAAAATATCACCGCTGAATGTATCGCATTTTAGAGATGTTTAAATAAAATTGCATTGCAGTTGGAAAGTGTTTTATAATCAATGCTTTATGCATGATTGATCTTTTTGTTTTATAATATTCATTTCGTTCAAACGAAATTTGGTAAAATGAAGACTTTTACAAAACCATTTGTGTCCTTCTGAATACGGCTATAATGAACAATTTCAAAAACATATAAAAGGACTACCAAAGCTTGCTGATTATAGTTATAGAATAATTTCATAGCATATTGAAATATTTGTTTAAAGACATACGTACCGTTTGAATTAAGTCGGTTAAAGTGAACATGGAACCTATTAGGGCCTCCATTCAGTTATAGCGCCAATATTACTGTATTGTTGATTATTGAAGGTTATCACCCTACGTCTGTAGCTCTTCGCATTTCATCGTACAGGAGCATGTTATACATTGCAATTGTCCGGTACTGCTGATTATCAGAGAAGTACAGGCCGAGACTCCGCTTTAGACACTGCAGGTCACGTTATTGGTCATTTGGCGACACTCGATGATGTATCAACCACCTTGCAAAGCAGTAGTCACATAAAAGCAATTTGCGTTCTCAGCAGCTACGCGGATTTTAATGCTGGATCAATTGCCCCTTACAGCGACCTAAGCGTCTTATTGCGTTCGCAATAAGACAAATCGTTAGATTTAAATGAGCTTGTTCTTTTTCTTTGACCCAGACCGTCCGATCTACCCGAAGGTGTAAGGTAACTGTATGGACGATCGGGAAGTGCCATCCAATTTAGACCGAAACTCAGTGGGGGGGGGGGGCATCCACAGGGACGGTACCCTCCTTCCCTTACTACCAACCTCTCGGAAGGACTTACGGACCCACATGTTTAACGTCATCGTACTCCGCATGAACACGGCGGCAGTTGTGGCAGCGTGCAAATCCAGCGCGCAAATCACCGGGCTGCCGCGCCCGAAATGTGCCAACAGCACACGGTGTTCCCAGGAGGTCACCCACTCAAGTACTAACAGCACCCGATGCTGCATGACTTCGGTGATCTAACGAGAACCGGTGTTTTCAGCACGGTAGGGCCGATAGACCTAACGTGTACACTCATGGACCTTTTCTTACAAAGTTATTGGGATGCTTAAGGACTTCCATAGGAACCCTGTGAAAAAGATAAATCGTATATCTTATTGTTTTCTATTTCCTTTGTTTATTTTATTCTCAGCAGCATTCAAGTTAATACAATGTATAACAATGACGGCAATTCTAAAGGAGTGCGTGTGCATCATCCTAGACTCATGGGTGCAAGCAATACTAGTGTGCTTTGTTATCAAGATTGTTATGTTTGCAATTGGCAATATGCGCAGAAGCCAACGTACAAATAAATTTTTATTTCAATACATATACAATTTCGTAAAATCAGATCCAATTATATGTATCAAGAAAATTATAGATTCAATAACTTTACTCAAGTGCTCCGGTGAAGCTTCTATTATGTTTGGAATTCGGGAACATATATTTGCATCCGATTGATTGCTTAGACAAACTCGTCACGTCTCAGGTTTCCTAATTATCTTGTAAAGGCCAAATAGTATTTACGTGATCGTAAGTGATCGAACGTGATCGTACTCCGCGTGCACACGGCGACAGTTTGGGCAGAGGCGGGAATCGGACTCGGATTGTCTGAGTGCAATCCCCGCGCGCTAACCACTGGGCTGTCGCACGTCCTAACTGCTATTGTTGAAATGCAGTTCTTCCTGTCATCGTATATACTAGGGTTATCTCCAAAATTAAAAACAAGAACGGTTTTTAAATGTTTCAAAAAGTGCAAAAATGAGAAAACATAACTGAAAAATATCTGTAACAGTTTTGCAGTAAACGAGTTCGTTAAAATGAAATTGTTTTTTTACTTGCATATTATAGAAAGTCCGTAATAAAGAGGTTCCTTAAAACACTATTAAAAGTAATTCCATAAAAAGAGGTTTTATAAAAAAAATCTCACTTCATAGAAATCATAAACCTTCTGTCCATTAGAATCCTAAATGCTATTTAAAATATGAATAGATTTTAAAATATCTGTAAAATGCTTCCTGTAATAAAAAATTAATTTATTTGATAAAAACCGTATAAAGATTATTTCCGTAAATATATGCATCCTGAAAAGAAAAAAAAAAAATAGCGTCATACGCCCATTTTCGAAAATTTATTTAATCCCAAAACAATGCCAAGCGTTGACG
Organism: Amaurobius ferox; assembly: GCA_951213105.1. Lineage (NCBI taxonomy): Eukaryota > Metazoa > Arthropoda > Arachnida > Araneae > Amaurobiidae > Amaurobius > Amaurobius ferox. The sequence continues at coordinate 81,300,067 of OX578133.1, read as the reverse complement.
AAGATTGGCAGGGAAATGACATCACAGCTCCGTTTGCGATGCTCGTCCATAGTTTTATCTAAACATGTATTTATTCTCAATAGAATAAAATTATTTTTCTCAGAGAAAAAATTCGATAATGATTTACTAACATAAGTAGAATAAGCCACATAATGAATAGGCTATTTAATGACTCATTATAATAATACTAATTATAGTTACCATTTATTTTGTATTATATTTGATTTTCAAAATTAAATACTAATTTAAATTTTATATTTAATTATTATAATGTTACGTATCGTAAAAGAAAACGTTTTTTATTTATATAAATTTTATAAGTAAAATATTCGTTAAAAATATTCGTCGATTATAATGTTACGTATCGTAAAAGAAAACGTTTTTTATTTATATAAATTTTATAAGTAAAATATTCGTTAAAAACACAGCAATATATAAATTAAATAACTGCATCAACGGATGTCAGTTAAAAACTAGCCTCCAGAAGTAATTTTCCATTTCCTTCGAACCGGTCGATACCTTTACTAATTTATTTACTATATTATGATTCTGTGTTCACTATATGTAATCACTGTTTTTTTCCTTTGTTCTATGAGTTTATTATGTTATTTTTTTTTTGTGTTCATGAGTGGGTTTTAAGTTTCTTTACGTTTAGTGCTGCTGACATGTATCGTCAGGTAAAGTCATTTTTAACACTTTTCAACATAGTTGTAAAGTGTCTATGTCTTTGTTCATTCTGTTTGTCAGTCTGTCCGTTCTCACGATAACTACCGTAAAAATTACTTTATTAAAATGAAATTTTAGCGGGTTGTTGAGACGGAGAATGGGATATAAGAGAATGTAAAAAAATAATATCACCCAATTAGTTTTAGATTTAACTCGGGTTGAAAAAATGAAATACATTGAACCCTATGGGACCCAATTTTTCAAACATTTTTTAAGCGGAGTTAAAATTCACATATATTTATAAAATTCGCTTATATTTATATGTAGTGTTGCATCCGTTCTAAAACTGCTTTATTTTTGTACATTATCCGTGTATCTAAATTCTGTGCCTGCGCAATTACAATATTTTTGATTTTGAATGATCACTAACTCCTCGAACTTTGATTATTTCTATGACGAATCCTAATTTTAATTTATGCAGAATGTAAACAAATCAAGCGATTGTTTGTATGGTAACATAATATTTGATATGTATATAGCGACGATATGAGTATTTTTATTTAACATTAGCTTTAATAAATGCGTTTTAAAAATTGTTTGATGTATGTGTAAAATGCATTTGATAAGATAAAATTTAAATTTGGTGTGCTGTATCCAATAAAGAAAATGAATTTTTTTATTTAAACTCATATTATGATGATGATATCTTCAAGCAAATCTGATTTTAATCTTAATCGTTCTTATTCTGATATGGAAATTTATTTTTGTTGAGAGGTTTTTCATTGATGTCTGTTTGAAGGTGATAGTTTATATGTGAAATATATTTTTAACTAGCAGTATACCAGCTCTTCATATGGAATCTATAATATAAGGAAACTTAAAATTCCCAATTATATGCAAATTTTTATAGTATTCTAAATGACATTATTATTCAAAACATTCTATTAAAATATTTAATTAATTGCCCTAAAAAAGTATAAGATTCTCTGTTCTCGCTATAAAAATTTTATTTCGCAGGTAGATCTGAAGAATCCAGGTCTCGTTTGTAAACAAATTTATAAAAAAATTTAAAATTGGATCAATATATGCCGAAATGAAAGTTCTTTGAAATTGAATCGGCATATGCCAAAATGACAGCGCTAAAATGGTATTAGAAGATATGTACGTACCATAAATGGCAAAATATGATAATATGAGTTTGTAAAATATTTGCCGGAGATGACTTTAGAAATTGAAAATATTAATTATTCCCGTTACCTTTCAACCCAAAAGCTGTAATTACTGTAATCTAGTCAAAAATGTAATTTCAGTAAAATTTATTTTTATATGCATTTCTTAATTAATTAAATCTGAAAAGATTTAATAAAAATCGTCTGCAGTATAATCTCATTGGATGTAATTCTGTTTTTCAGCAACATGATATTATTTTTTTCAAATAAAAAATATATCCTGTGCATAATGCTATGTTTAAGAAAGGTTTAATTATACGTTTTTTATTAATATCTAGACAACTTCTGGTCCTAGAAAGTCAAACCAGGAACTAAATGTTAAGTGGAGTTATTCCAAAGCTATCCACAAAATTTCATGGAATTCGGTCTAGGCGTTCTCTAGGGGTGATGAGGCAGAGGCAAACCCACAAATAAATAAACAGACAGATTTTCAATTTTATTTATATAGATTTTGTGAACAAAGATTTAATTTGCTGACATATTCTGCATTGAAAATGGTGAAAATGGCATCTTCAAAATTTTATGAGACTAGGATGAATTACCGGCATTGCCCGTGTCCTAAATAATATTCAGCTACATAAAAAATACAGATACAGATAAAACCAAACAATTTCCAAATCGCTTGTCTTGGAAGCAAAGTGATTTTTTGCGCTCCGTTTTTTCCATGTGCAACTATTTCAAATGCGTAAAGCCGGAAAAATATGCCCTACATAAGATCCTTTTGATACGCCAGAAATAAGGGCGCTGAAAATACAGTAAAACCTATGTAAGGCGACCACCCTACTTTTCGTGAAAAAGGGGTAGCTCAGAGAGGTGGTTTAGAAAATTAAACAGAAAACAATAATATGTATTAATGATAAATTTGTGCCACATTAGCGTTCAGAGTATAGTATTGAAAAATATAATTTGGAAGGAAAAGGCCAAAAAAGAAAAGTTTTAAAACTTAAATTCGATTTTTAAATAAACAGGAAGTGAAATCCCCCTCCTTCTCTGTCTTCAAAAACGGGGTCGCTTTGAGAGGGAGAATGGTTTCTAATGGTCACTGAATGGAGGTAAATTTAACATTGAGCCTGTGGGGAAAATGCCCGTTCCGAGAAAAAATGGTCGTTAAGGGAAGTGGTGACTTAATGGAGGTGGTGACGCAATGCACACAATTGATCACAATGGACGCAGTGTACGCAGTTGATCACAATGGACGCAGGGCACACAGTTGATCACTATACTTTAATATCAGCATTATATACAATTCTCTTCACGACAATGGAGGTGGTTTCTTAGAGAAGTCTTACTGTACGGGAAATCGCAAAATAGAAAAGTTCCTTTTAGTTAGAAAATCTAAATTTCCGTATTTCAATTTAGTTTACGTTTTCAAAAAGTTTTAGTTTAAAAAGTAAATTTTCCTATTTTGTAATCCAGCTCGTGCTCCGCTATTTTCTGCTATTGAAGTTATATATAAAAAAATTACAGCCAATCTTTCAAAATGTTTAGCTCCTTACTTAGGATGATGAATTGATTTCACGTTTAAAAATGCTAAACAGTATTTGTAAAATTCAAGAAGTAAGAATATTTGATTTTAAAGCCCAGTTCATGTCTCCAGATGCATGTGATAAATAATCTTCTGTCTGTTATCTATAGTGCTAGGAAAATCGTCTGTTGAAATAAATTGATTTTGAAGACGAAAATAATACATTTTTATATGTTATTTTCAAAAGTTTACGTCCGACTTAAATAAAGTTTTCGCAATACATTTATAACATTGAAATAATTTCATATTCCAAAGATTGAAAATTTATCTTTAAAATTACACGAAATTTAAATTTTTAAATTTTATTGCATTCAAGGTTTAGACTAAAAGGCTGAGATAGTATTCACAGAACAAACACCTGTAAAAGAAAGTTCTCTCTTTCGAACAAAATCGTCTGTTCGATAAGTTGGATAAAAGTTTGCAAAAATTTGCCCGAATTTCGACCAAATACCACAGGTGTCCAATATACCAAAGTCCACTGATTATGTACTAATAGTGCAAGGGTCACTTTCAGACCCTGGATTTTCGTACTGGCCAGCCCATGCTCTTTCAATTGAGTTACTGGGACGGGCTTTCAAGATCTTGTCGTTGAAGAAGACTCTTTTCAAATTAACTTGTGACGTTCATTAACATATACAAGAGACCTCAATTGGTAGAGGAAGTGTCCCGAGATACAGAATTCGCAGGTACCTGATCTGAATAAAATGGATGCACAAATGCTGTTGATTGTTAAAACGATGAAAATTATAGTAGTAAAAGCAAGTAACGGTGTATGAAATAAAAACAAAGTAGGTGAATTGGTTGAGGCCAAAATGAGTCTCAATACAAATAAAAGCTAATGTATTTTAAATAAAACAAAATGATAAAATATGTTGAAAATTTGCAAATGCGACGGAATATGGAAGAAAATAGGGCTTGATTCGTTGAAGCTGAATCCATGGCACCAGAATTTTGCAGAAAAATATGGGTTCTATAATGCAGGTATATTTCCATTTTGGGGTATGCTTGTATGGAAAATGGGAAGTTCCAGTGTTCTGTTGAAGATACAACCTCACGATCCCCCCCCCAGCGTTTTAAAAGTAAAACTATGTTTTCTTAAATCAACTTTTTTGATGGAATCGACTTTTGAATAATCTTCTAATTCAACTTTTAAATAATCTTCTTTAATCAAACAAACTTTCAAATAACTTCATTTGTCAAATAATCTTCTGAATCAAGTTTTGTTCTTTCACCAACCAACTTTTAATAGGAAATATTTTCTAAAACTGAAATTTTGTTTCTTAATCTGTTATCCTCTCTTGTTGAATCCATAAGTTTTATGTACTCTAATGATCTAGATTTCAAATATGTATTATAGTGAAATATGGAAGATTTCTGATATCATTTTAATGATGTAAGCTGAAAAATAAAATCTAGATTAGATAACGAAGTAAAAATTGTATTGTTGGGTTTATTTCAATTAAAATTATCTTTATACACTAATTAGTTTTAAATGTTGGGACATGGTTTAGTGGTCTAAATATAGAAGTATTGTTTGAAAAAATCTTAATTAACTGTAGGGAGATTCTTAAACTTCATTACTTCCTTAGGGACCGAATGTCAAGAAGAAAGAAACAAAAAATATAGAAACAAATACAGGTAAATTTAAACCATTAGCTTAAAATTGTTCTGCAAATTATAAAAAGTTCAAGTATTGAAGAAAGTAAATGTTAATTAAGATAAATTTATAGCATAGAATTAGAACAATTCTATTTGTGTGTAACTTTGCTTCACTTATTTAAGTTAATTTGATATCGTGGTTAAAGTTTTGACGGAAATTTAAATTGAATGTTTTTAGAAGAATTAACCGTCATTGTTAATTTAAAGAAGTGGATTATAGTATTTGTAACAAGATGGATAAAATAATGAATAGGAATTTGATTAAATATTAAAGATATAAAGCGTACATGAATATTCTGCCCAAACATTTTATAAAAAGTGTTATATTTCAGTGATTCTTGAATCAACTAAATATTTTACATTTGATTGTTCGAGTATGTAATTTTAAAGACTAGAAGCATGCATCTTATGTGTTGCATTTCCTTTTTCTACATATATGCTCTTACAAAATATATATATTGTTGCGGGCAATCGAATTTGCCATATCTGTGTTTTACCAAAAATGCTTTTTGAAACATCTATTTCTCAGGATGTAAGATAGATCGAGCTGACTGATATGGATTCAACATAGAATTTCAGAGGAAGTTCACTGCGAATTTTTACTTCCTGTTATTATTCCATTTCCGGTTCAAAAATTTTTCTTTCTTTTAAACATCTTTTTTCAAGATTGGCTATAAATAGAGCTTAGGTAGGTGGTTCACTGTGAATTTTCACTTCCATTTCCAAGTTCCTCTTTCAATTTATTTTCAAAAATTTTCCTTGGAACATATATTTCTCTAGATTGGTGATAGATAGAACTTATATAATTACTGATATGAGTTCATCCTTAACTTCTGAAGCGAGTTGTTGGGTCCATTAAGCATTTACACTTCCGGTTCTGGACCGGCCGTCCAAAAAGCTGCTCATGTCCTAGGAAGAGTCGGACGGTCTGGGTTTTCGACTTCCGGTTCTGGAGATATCGCTTTCAATTAAAAAATTACGTTTTCCTTGAAACATCTATTTATCTTTCAGCATCAGTTATATAACTAGACGCCTGATAGGGATTCAGCATCCAATGTCGGAGGGTATAGGTGAGTTCACTACGAATATCCACTTCCGGGTTTTCCATTCTCAGTTCACAAACTTTCCCAGAATCATCTATATCTAAAGTTTGCCTACAGACAGAGCTAATGAATAATATGGATTCAGCATAATATTTCAAGAGGATGCAGCGTCCACTTCGACTATAAGAGCTTGCAATTTCGTCCTAGTAGCTCAACGATAAAGCGCCGGCTGACCAGTTCGCAGATCCAGGGTTCGATTCCCAGTTGGAGCATCAAGGTTCTTTACAAAGGGTAGGGGGTTTACTTGGACTTTCCCCTTTCGAATTTTTTCCCATTTCGGTTCAAAATGTTCAGTTTTTTTTAAACATCTATTTTTCCGAATTGGCTGTAGATACAGCTTATATGATGACTTATATGGATTCAGTGTTAAATTCTAATGAGGATAGGAATCTCACTAAGGATTTCTACTGCCGTTTCTAGAGATATCAGTTTAGATTATAAAATTTGCATTTTTCTTGCAACGTAGATTTTCCAGAATTGGCTATAGATAGAGCTTAGATGGGGAGTGATATGGACCAGAAGTGAATTTTGGAGGGGGTGGGTGGTTCATTAAAATATTCCACTTCCGATTCGGGAGATGTCCTTTCGGTCTTCTGAAAATGCGCATGAGTGTATGAAATAAGGGTGCAAAAGTGTATAAGAATACATTATAATTCCGTGAAGTGTAGAGGTTAAAAATACACAAAATCTGTGTTTACTGCCACTAGAATGACTCATTTAAATAGGTAGATTTCCAGTTGCAAGATTAAAAAAAGTAATTATATCAATATGAATGTATCATTTTACTCCTTTATATGAAAATTGCACAGAATAATGGGTATAATTTATTTTACACTGAAAAGACTTTTAAGAAGGTCATTTTACGCACCTGGTTACTTGCTACCCTCCTGCTTACCAGCTTAAAAGGGAGAGGACCCAATTGAGCAATTAAACATTGGTGTAATATGAACAGATCATGTTACTTTTTTACCTGTTCAAAACGGTCTTTTCAGTGTAAAATAAAATATACCCATCATTTCGTATAATTCTGATATAAATGAATCAAACAACACACTCATATAGATATAATTACCTTTTGCAGTGTGTAACTGGAAATTTACTTGCTTAAAAGTGTCCTTCAGGTAGCAATAAACACAATTTTTTGTGTGTTTTTTCCTATTTTTTATTAGTGTGCACCTTTACAAATTTCTTGTTATACAAACAAAATCAATGTACAAACAAAATCTGCAATGTACAAACGTTGTACAAGCAAAATCTGCAAAATGTCCAATATTTATTCATCCAAACTTATATGGAGAGAGAACTTCCCTCGAGATCGATGCCATTGGGTACAAATTCACGCTAAAGGTTAGCAGTAAAATTGAAGGGTATATACATATATATATGTATATATATCATATGTATATATATGTATATATATATATGTATATATATGTATATATATATATAATATAATACAATACAAAAGTAATCAGATGAAGAAAACGAAAGCATACATAAGTATGAAAAAAGGCTTAACGTAGATGGCGCAATGCTGCACAAGTACGTAAAGCAGTTATAGCAAATAAAATTATTAAGGAAAAAATGGGAATCAAGCCAACGGGAAAGCATTAATGGCCGAGGGGGATTGTGACCCCTCGTTCCCTGCTATAGCATGCTATTACACCCAGGTAACACTCCCGGTACCAAATACTTTGCCGAAACTTGACTTCCGAAATGATGTCTAGCACAAGACACTGACCGTGGAAGTGAGTACAAAACTCAAGTATCGAAGAAAAATGCTTCTCCGTTGGCTTGATTCCCATTATTTCCTTAATAATTTTATTTGCTATATGTATATATATATATATATATATATATATATATATATATATATATATATATATATATATATATGTATATATATATATGTATATGTATATATATATGTATATATATGTATATATATATATGTATATATATATATTTGTGCCCATATCGTCATTTTCCCTAAGTTTGTTGGTTAAAGGAATAATTGATTAAAATATTTCAGTGTATCATTGAAACATCTGTATGCTGCATTGTTATTTCCTTTGTGTCTGAATACGTTTCTCAAGCTTTCCTTACCTTTGCACACAGTGTTTTTCTGCTTATTGGTATATTATACATGTTTCAGATATGAATAACTTTCAATTAAACCGCGATGAAATATCATAATTTTTGAAATTTTATCACCGTTATGGTTAAGATGATAGAAAAGTGCATGAAATCATATACAGGTGTGTGTGTGTGTGGGGGGGCTTAAACACCTAATTTATAGATATCTATCCAATATCGGTTTGAAATGGAATCTGGGGATGATAGTGAACAACAGAACATCTAAAGTTAGAGTTTCATATCTTGTGTGAGGTTTAAAAAGTTTTCGATTAATATTTCCCTCAGTTGCGTTATAATTTATGTTTCTTTAAACTAACCATCCTAACTGGTTTAGTTGTTAGACAAATAGCCGACCTAATCAGCATTTTCTGCGTTCCTACGGTAGAATAGGAATTTGTTTCGGAGCGTGAGAGTTTCTGTATTCTTGAAATAAAAGAAGGGTTCTTGAGTAGACGATGATGGATTCGAGTATTAAGTAGAAGGAAACCCCATTCGATACAACGATCACTAGGAAGTGTCTAGTATTCGGAGTGTACAGAATGTCGGCATGTAAGCATATAAGCTTTGTAAATGCATCTCTATGTAAGCATTATCACCAGCCTAGTACAGAGTGATTATAATTGAAGTTCCCGGTTTGAAACTGGTCTCAAATAAAAAGCACTGGTCAGAATGATTTGAAATTTTGCATGAACACTCGTGGAGCAATGGAATTTTGTTTGGTGAAGAAAAAAACAGTAGTTCAAAAAGTCGCCTCTAGGAGAATAATTGGCGCCATACTACACTAGTATGCAATACAAAAGTAATAAACGCTGACTTACTCATTGGCTAATGACGTCATAAATGTTTAATAGGTTGTCCTTCGAATACTGAATTAAAATTCGATCTTTCATCATCATATGCATGCAAGTAATTAAAAAAAAATATGTCATCCATTGAAACAATGTAAAATTCTAAGCAAAAGTAAGCCGTATCGTTTTTCGCAGAAAATGGATTTAACTTGTTTTGCATAATTGCTCTTCAAATGCTGCTGCAAATTTGCATAAGACAGTGACGTTGCAATAAACGTTTGCTATAAAAAAGGAAGAACGGAACTTTTTTCTCATAAATGAATGAAAAATCTCTATTATTATGTCGCAATGACTTTATCATTGAAAGTTCGTGCTCTTATCAAATTGTTTTATGAGAATAACAGCTCTTGTTTAGTAGCTCTTAGAAAGTGCAGACCGTTGAAAAATTTAATGGAGAGATAGTGGAAGACGTCGATAGAGAGATAGTGGAAGACGTAGTTACAACTTTAAAAGAAGAGCGTAACGCTAATGCATCTACGAATACACGTGGAATTGCCCGATCATTAGACGGTGCAAAAAATTTTGAAACACATTTTTAAATGTTATCCTTACAAGCTGACCCATATTCAACAGTTGCTACCTGCGGACAATGTTGCACGTGAAATGTTCGCACTTCAATTTCTGGCTCGGATACAAGTGGATGATAAATGGCACTGGAACGTTTTGTGGATTGACGAAACACACTTCCATCTCCACGGAACTGTTAATACGCAAAATTGCAGAATCTGGGCAACCGAAAATCCACAGGAACTACGCCAGGTGCCTCTTCATTCCCTCAAAGTCACTGTGTGGTGCGGTTTTACAGCAGGGTATATTATCGGGTCTTTCTTTTTGGGGGAAATTGGTCCTCATGGTCCCGTCACCTGTTCTGTCAATGGCTATGAGTATGAACGTCTTTTGAAAAGTCACGCTATACCCACACTGCAAGAGTGTCAGTGTATCGATAACACTGTTTTCATGCAGGATGGGGCTCCACCACATATCGCAAAACCATTGAAGCGGCTACTTCGCAGTTATTTTGGAGATGACAGAATCAACAGCCGCCATTTTCCTGTAAGATGGCCAGCACGTTCCCCTGACCTCAATCCATAAGATTTTTGGCTTTGGGGGCATCCGAAGAATGTGGTGTTTAATGGACCATTACCAATTTAGTGGAACTTAAATTTAGCATCACGCATCACATCCACAACATCTCTACAGAAACACTCAAATCTATTGTTGAATACGCTATTTTGCGCTTTCAGCTTGTTTCAGAATGCGAAGGACAGCATATTGAACATTTATTATGTCATTAGCCAATGAGTAAGTCAACGTTTATTACTTTTGTATTGCATTCTAGTATCGTAAAGAGTCAATTATTCTCCTAGCGGCGATTTTTTGAACTACTGTTTTTTTCTTCACCAAACAAAATTCCATTGCTCCACGAGTGTTCATGCAAAATTTCAAATCATTCTGACCAGTGCTTTTTATTTGAGACCATTTTCAAACCGGGAACTTTAATTATAATCACCCTGTATATTGTAGTAGCTGCTATATTTGTCATTTATTCCGGGCGTGTGCAATAACAATTAGTATCTATGTTGTCCGTTCATTTAAACAGCAAGCTTCTGTAAATTCTGTGAAGTCTCCAATAAACTGAGTTATATTTAAAACAGTGTCGTCCTGTGTTATTGCCTGTGTGATCGAAAGGTCGAAATATCAAGTACTCTAAGTTTGAGTTAAGTAACTTTTGACAGATTAAGTAAAAATCCTGTACAAGGGCATCTAAAAAGGATAAAGAGGCATTTAAACTTTACAACTGTTGCTGGTATTTCAAGACCTTTTCTACCTGATAGAACAGGTTAGAACTGCTTCTGACTTTAAGGGTGCAATCTTTCTTCTGGACACCTAGGGACTTCTGGGAAATTCAATTATTCAGCGTAAACCTGATGTTGCAAATGTATGACAACAGATCATTAAAATTGATGTATAACTTGTTTTTTCACTTTCGAACATAGTTGTAAATTGCATATGATTTTGTTCATTCTGCTTGTCTGTCTGTCCGTTTGCACAATAACTGTCGTAAAATGACGTTATCAAAATAAAAGTTTAGTATGTTGTTGAGACCGTCTGTGGGACGTATGGGAACGAAAATGAATTATACCACCCAACTAGTTTTGGATTTAACCCGGGTTAAAAAAAATGAAATGAATTGAACCCTATGGGACATAACTTTTCAAACAGTTTTTAAGTGGAGTTAAAATTCACAAATTGCCTCACAATTTTTTAGAAAACTTTTAAATTATCACATAAAATGTGCAAAATAAATTTCAGCGAAATATGTTAGGTAGTTTTTTAAATAAAAATTGAAATAATAATTACATCCATATTATATGAAGAGATCACTTGACTCATTTCAAAATTAAATATGGCATCCATTTTTTCCCCCAGTGTAAAAATCGTGATGTTTAAAGATTGTTTAAATTTATATTTAGTGTTGCATCCGTCATAAATCCGCTTTGCTTTTTGCATAGTATCTGTGCATAGTATATTTGCTTAACTTAAATCTAAATGTTGTGCCAACGCAATTACAATATGTTTTATTTTAAATAATCACTAAACTTTGATTATTCTAACAACGAAGCCTAATTTCTATAGCATGCAGAATGTAAACAAATTAAGCGATTGTATGATGAGTTATATAAGAATTTCTGAATTTTTTTCACGCAAAACTCTTTAGCTCTGGAGTCAGGAATATACGTGATATGAATGAAATGTTCATTGATTTTCACATAGAAAAGCAGACGGATTATTACATTGGCTTTTTAATGAAATTTAAAATTTCCAAGTATAATAAATTATTGTAGTGCTGTGATACTTTAAAAATTATCTGTGCTGTATATATTGCACTTTAAAGATGTTTAAATAAAACTGCATTTCAGTTGGAAAGTGTTTCATAATCAATGCTTTATACATGATTGATCTTTCTTGTTTCTTCTCCTTAGGTATTATAGTGAATTTTATAAGGAAAAGACAAAATTCTAGTGTATGAAGTGTTAAAAAATATATGAAGTGTTAAATCAATTTATAATTTTGAAAAAATTATATAATACAAACAGTTTAAAGGGGATTATTCCTTCAAATTTTTAAGGGCACATTTTATATTTTTAAAAGTATTTTTCTATATTTTTAAGAATAATTTTAGGGGAACTTTAAGTCATCAACATCTGGGTCTAGTCATCATAGAAGTGTTAGCATTTTTATTTATTCCACTAGGCGGCTCTGCCTTCTGCTCGCTACGCTTCGCCAACCCCCTTCGGGAGGTTTCGCCTCCTACTCACTGCGCTCGCAGAGCTAGCTTTATACCTATATCTCCAAAAATTCCACTTTCAAGAATTTCTCTTTCTATCACTACCTATTTTACGCAGGAGGTAAAAGCAGAAATTTTTCTTAGCCCAGGGAATCCAAAAACTGAATACCTTGATCCTGAGTTCTCTTCGAAAGCTGCTTCAAACCAAATTAAAGTTTAAATCGATAAACGGTATATTTCATCATATTACCCTATTATTTATCTATAAATGTACCAAATTTCATATTTTTGTATGCTATAGTTTTTTCGGTACGAGCCAGAGAAATCGATAGACGTGCCGATACGAAAAAAAAAATCACTTCAGAAGAGCATCGAAGTAAAATATCTCAAAAATTACATCGAAATTAAAAAACGAGGCTTAGTCCTGCAAAAATTCACCCATGTAGGTACCTGCCCTGCAAAAATTCATGGGCTTGCTATTGTTAGTCTATCCAGGACGCGAATTCGCAGCTCAAATCTTTTGTCTTTAATTTTGGCGTTAAATATTTCTTAAACTGCAATATATATATATATATAAAAAGTTTATTTCAGCGTATTTTCAAAGACTTTTCTACAAGTGTACCAAATTTCATATGTTTATATGTAACAGTTCTTACGGTACGAAGCAAAGAATCTCGAGAAACGAGAAATTTTTTAAACAGCAGCGGCGGCGTCAGCTACTTTTTTTTAATATAGAGAAATACTATATTTTATTTCGTACATTAAGATTTATATACAGAGTTCTTAGAAACTTTCTAAAACACCCCAATAACTAAAAGTCCATGAGTGTACACGTTAGGTCTGTCTATAGGAAAGTAATTATGCCCGATCGAATAAAAGTGATTGCATCACCCGTAGGGGAGAATTTAAAAAGATAGGATAAAAAACTTGGAAACAAAGCGAGATAGACGAACAATACCAATTACAAAATTCTAGAACACTGTATAATAAATTTGAAACGGCACCAGGAACGCGCGAAAAGTGTTCACGAATGGCAATTAATATCTGCCAAATATTTGTAACATCAGAGCCTATAACACGGTAACACATGTAATGCTTAACAAAATACGTGGTAGGATTCCGTCCCTAATTTAAATGCGCATTGCTATTGACGAAGTGCAGTTTATACAGGTTCTTTATTAGATATCTGTGCATGTATGTGTTGTTTATTTCAGTTTTCTTGAACATTGCAGAAATTCGCCAAAAACCATATTGTGCCAAATAAATTCTTTCTATAACAGTTGTATAATCAATTCCTACTTAGACGTTCTATAGACAATTCTCTACAACTTTGCTCATCAGTAACAAAGTTGTAGAGTTGTAACAAAGTAATAACAAAGTTGTAACAATGTTATAACAAAGTTGTAATAAAGTTATAACAAGTTGTGTTTGTAATTTGTTGGCTTTTTTCATCAATAACACTGTGTTCGTTATTCTAACTTTTTAATTATCCGCTGGGGGAGCTGCAATTACTTTTATTTGATCAGAGGTGGTCACTTTACTATAAACTAGCAGCATACCCGTTCTTCGTACGGATTATATAATATAAAGAAACTTATAATTCGCAATCAAGTGCAAATTTTGTTAAAATATTAAATTTATTGCTGCTAATGAGAAGTTTAAGAATATCTGTTCTCACTATGCAAAATTATCTTCACGGGCAGATCTGAAGAATAAAACATCCTGGTCCCTTTTGTAAGCAAATTTACAAAAAAAAAAAAAAAAAAAAAGGAATTGAATCAATATATGCAACCCCGTACTACTTATATTGTCGCAGATTAGAAAATATGCTAGTGTGTTAGTAGAAGATTACCCGTATTACAATATGAGTCCCAAAAATCTTTACCAAAATAAAAGAGATGACGTAATAAATTGAAAATATCAATAATCGCTGTACTCTTTAAACCAGAAGGTTGTAATTGATTCCAATATATGCCAATATATATCAAAACGTATGGCAATATACCTGTACTACTTATATTTTCGTAGAAGATATACCCGTGTATTTGTAGAAGATTACTCGTACAAAGTACAATATATGAGTTTAAACACTTTTTGTCATAATAAATATTCTCTTAGATTAGAAGATATACCCATGTATTTGTAGAAGATTACTCGTACAAAGTACAATATATGAGTTTAAACACTTTTTGTCATAATAAAACAATTGCATAATAACTTCAAAATATCAATAATCCCTGAATCAATAATCCCCGAAAATATCAATAATAATAACGTTTGAACCTGAAGACTGTAATTGATATTATTCAGTCAAAAATGCTATAAGAAAAATCAAATCGTCTTTTTTAAAATATATTTTTATATCCATTTATTTATTATTCAAATTGAAAAAATAATAATTAAAATTAACAGACAGATTTAATTTAATTGCGTTTCTGAGCAACATGATATAAGATAGAATCTTCCTCATAAACTGTGAAATTAAATAATCATTTTCATTTCTTTAAACTTTTCTTTGTTCAGTAAAAGTTTGTGAGAAATAAACCATGGAGACACATTTCCCATTTAAATCATGTTTCAAACAATTCGTGTTTTCAGAAAGTGACTAAAAAATCTCCCATTAAACCCAGAGATAAAGTTCTAATTCACTTTCAAACGATTTTCAGGTTTTCGTTTGGATAAACCACGGAGTTAGAGAGTAGAACTCCTAGGGAAAAGTTTCGTTTTTCATTAATATCTCGACAATCCCTGGACTTAGATACTCGAAACTTAGGCTAAATTTATGGAGGGCTATTTCAAGGCTATCTACAAAATTTTATTCAATTCGGTTCAGCAGTTCTTCCGTGATGATGAGACAAACAAAAATTTTCGTTTTTTACTAATATCTTGAGAACCACTGATCGTAGAAACTCCAAATATGGTTTAAATTTTAAGTGGGACTATTTGCAGACTACCCACAAAGTTTCATCGAATTCGATTTAGCCGTTCTCCCGTGATGATGAGACAAACAGACAGACAGATTTTTAATTTTATTTATATAAATAAATCTAACGTGTAGACTTATTTTCCGAATTTTGGGGATATTTATGAATTTTGATAGGAATCCTGCATTTTGTCTCTCACAGTCTTATTTCAGGAGGAATTGAAATATCAGATTTCAATTTTTAAGACCAGCTGTCTACTGCCTGAACTACCAGAACGTAGGGGATAATACACAAAATAAGAGCACCAAAATTTCCGCATATTCCACCTTTACATTTTAAAAGCTAAAATGTATAGATTTCTAATGATATCATTTGTTAACAGGTTTAAATCCTGAAGCGTCAAGTATTTAAATAGCTTTTTGAGGTTAATTTTAATATTGTAGATAAGTGATTTTTTTCTTTTAAAAATCGAGAGAATTTTTAAAGAAATGATTTTGGTTCATTATACTATCCTATAAATATTTATGTTACTTATGCTAAGACTTTGGGGTAACTACTACGCTTACAAGGAAGCTAAATTATTATACTAAGGTAGAATATTTTTGCAATAAATCAACATTAGTCTAATATTTTAGTATCCTTATAAACATTTACTTATAAATATTTCTGTGCATATACACTATATTTTAAATAATTCATCATATGTTTATGAAAGATATTTATGATTAAATGATGCATTTTTTTATTTTATAATAAACGCCTACAACTATTGATTAATGCATTTTTAAAATTCCCAATGAAAATGACAAGTCTCAAGTGAAATATTTTTTTACAGGTTTCTTTATTACTTCAGTTAAATGTTTTTTTATCTACCCAGAAATTATTTATTTTCTAAATATTTTATAATCAGAAGTAAACTATTACTTGTTCCAAGCAGTGTAAACGATAGAGATCACACTTTTCAGAAAGATTAGATAATAAACAACTACAGTTTTACCCTGCACGATTTAGTCGATATGTTTTTCATCCAACTTTATTTTATTTGAGTGATTTCAAATTAAGCGTATGATATAATGTTGTCATATTTCTACCTGACTGAACTAATTGAGATTCATTTGTTTTGACCATGTCAGAATTCAAATTAATTGCAGTGTGGAGTAACTCGACTTTCGCATACCAGAATAACTTTTTTACAAATTTCGCAAGAAAAAAAATTAAAAACCTGTATCGTCGATCCAAATGATTACAATTATAGCATGCTAGTCTTCACTTTGAACGGCTTCAAAAAATATTTCCATTGATACCAAGAATGACAATGCACCTCCTCCGAGGGAGTTGATGACACCGCGAACACAAAAATTGTATCATGGCTATTTTCCCCCAACGAATATTGAAATATGCTTGTTTCGTGATCATTGAGCCATAAACAGTCCCTTTTAAGCATAATTGTGTTAAAATTTGTGATATGCTGCCATGTTAAGTTTTCACTCGAATTAAGAAATAATTCTATCGACTTCTATATTTTTTTTGTTGACATAGCCGAATAAAAAGTTTCCGGAAAATTTATTAATATTTGTGGGAGTTATCGTATACACAAGAAACCGACCACAGACAAACGGTCATCACTCTAAAAATAGTCAAAACGTGTTCAAGAAGTCCTAAAAGATATATTGGCACCAAAATGTCGAAATCAAAAATTTTCACGAAAACAGTACTTTATATTCTATAGTAATGGAAAATAAAAATAATAAGGAACTACATTTTTACGTAGAATGCATACTTCAGGCTATTGATAAGTGCTTGTTACATTTTTACGTAGAATGCATACTTCAGGCTATTGATAAGTGTTGTACACAAATGTTATACAGGGTGTTTTAACAAAGCTGACCTCGCTTTTCACGCTTCGCAATTACATTTAGACACCTGTTTCCAATTTGTAAGTTTGTTCACATTAAATGCGAAATTCTTCATATAATTTTTTCCCCGGTGGGTGGTATTTTCATGAAAATAGGGGATCTATATATTGTATAGGGTCTTTGAGAAATTTTTATAGGTCCCTCGCTTTTTCAAACTTTGCAATTGGTTTTAGACACATACTTCCAATTTGAAAGTTTGTTAAAATTAAATGCAAAATTCTTCATATAATTTTTTCCCGGTAGGTGGTATTTTTATGAAGATAAGGATCTAAATTTTTTATAGGGTACCTTGAGAAAAAAAACCGTTTAATTAAAATGATGTCGTTGTTGTTGTTGAGACCCAGACCGTCCGACCTACCAGAAAGGTGTAAGGTAACTGTTTGGACGGCCGGGAAGAAATGATTTCGTTGTATAATAACTCGTCAAAGGAAAAGAAAAAAAATCGGAGCAATTATCTACAATATTCATAAAGATATTTGTAATAAAAATAGCACAAGAACTTGCAAAATAGACAAAAATTGGAATTAATAAATTCCTCGACTTTGGCTCATGTTGTAGGGGCTGACAGACTGAATTGAAACCTGGTTGTCCATAAAACGTGTCTGTACAATTTTATTTGTAGATGATCCCGGATTTGTAGGGGAAAAGTTCCGATTTATTAATAAGCAATAACTTGCCGAATATTGCAAATAATTGATCCAGGTTTTTTTTTCTAGCGCAGCACTTTGTAATTGAACGTTTCTTGTCTAAGGGTCCATATAAAAATTTAAACCCCCTAATTTCATGAAAATACCATCCTTCGGGGAATATATAAATGAAATAATTTTACTTTTAATTTTAACAAACTTTCAAATTGAAAGTATGTGGTTAAAGTTTATTGCTAAAATTCGTAAAAGCGATGTCAACTATGCTGAAACATCCTGCATGCATCCAAGTGAATAAAATTTGATTAATTATAAATTTAAATGTGATTAGCTATAAATTTAAATGTGATTAATTATAAATTTAAAATGTTTTTTGAAACAATAAAATGCCGCGTAAGAAATTATCTAAGGTCTATAGATTTGAATATAATTTGAAAAAAAAAATAGTTATTTTAAATAATTAAAAAACACTTTGAGTATTAAAATTTTTAACGTATCGCTTTGGAATAATATGATTTTGATTGATATATATTTTTAAATAATATACTTTATAAAAATAATTACGATAAGATATACGGCGAACAACAACAAAATATGAAGTAGAAAATATCTATAAGCGCTTATACGTAATTGAAAAACACTGAGCGTTTAATACCTGAGATATAGAGACATAGCGTGCGAGGCATGCAGTGCAAACAAAAGCACGCTTTTGATTGCGCAATGCTAGGAAAGTTATGAAAACTTTTCCCAGTCTGAGCAGGGAATACTCTGACTAAAACAAAATGCTCGAAAATCGATAACATTGAAGTCTTTTATCTAATCTAATTGCATTCGGATCTCAAGGAACATATATTTTAATCAGTTTCTTAAATAAAGAAATATGCCACTTAACTGAAAACAAATAAAACAAAAAGAAACAAGCAAGTAAACAAAAACATCCATTAAATTTAAATCAAAACCAAGCACAAGACACGACTTCAATAAAAATCAGAAAATAAATTCTGTTATATAAATAAATTAATAAATTTTTTAAAATCACGCTTTTATAAGAGAAGCATGTTTTGATTCAGCAATAAACGAAAGAACTTACTTTCAGGAGGAGCGACGATGGTTGGAGCCAGAGATAATAAAAAGCAGATGAGATAGACTAAAATCAAGAAGCGGTGCTTAGCACCACGGTTTCTTGCGATTCTTAGCATTTTGCGGGACGTTAGATGACTCTGGAGGTGAGCAAGCTCTTAGCAAGTTCGAGCTCTCTGTACTTGGGCAGACCCTTATATAAGCCGTAGATGAGAGTATGTTTGCATGCATTCTCGCACATGTCAACTATCGAACGGCCAGTTAGGGGAGGGGCATGCGCAGAAAGGCGGTCCATGACGTCAATTATGGAATGATCGTCATTTTGTTTGCCCGGGAAAAACAGGATTTGTGAGCTCCTCTTTAGAACTTGGAGAATTGTTTGAAAATAAAATAAAAATGGGTTTTAAGGTAATTTATGATTGTGCAAGGTACAATTTAAAAGAGTCAAAAATGGATTTTTAATTTATTTGTGATGAACTAATTAATTCTGCTTCAGATGAGAAAACTATGGAATGTAAATTTATTCCTTTTGCGAAATAATTTATATTTATTTTTTTATTCGGAATGAATTTATTTAAAAGACATAGCTCTATTTTATTTTAAGCACTTCAAAACAGAAGCAGAACTGAAACTACTAGGGTTGTTTTGAATGATTTTTTAAATAGTTCATTTTTAATTTTTCTAAGATATAGTAAAATATACTTCAGATTTTGTTTGTCAGATTAAAGTTTTGTAAAGTAATGCAATGTTTAATATTTAAGTTTTTTCTGTATCACAAAATTTGGGTGAAATATTCAAACCTTAAATGTACTTTGTTCGAATTACAGCTAAGATCTCTTAACGGGGTATCTTAAACTTGAAAGTACAGCTTCGGTCCTGCGAGGAATTGGTTCTAAATAATTTTGAAATTTCAAAACATTTTTGGAAAGAGTTTTTTGTTTCTTGCACTTGACGGGTAGTGATTTTTACCATAAAGTAATATTTCATGAGATTTCATTACTTTTTATTGAAATGCGTATCAACATAATTATATAACAGTGATATAGCAGGTACTATAAGTTATACTTTATCACCAAGTGACAGTTATTCATAACGTTTACAATTTTTTAAATTGCAAATAAAATTTATCTTCAAGTTTTAAAAGAAAATTATGTATTTACAAACACCAAATCACACAAAATGATCCCTCATTCATTAATAAGGGTTCAGCAGTTAAGGTTGTAGGTACTTCAACATTGACAGAAAAAATGACGGAATGATAATTGTAAAATATCTAACTTAAAAGAACGAGCAGAGCTTAAAATATTTAATTTGCCAAAACATAAAGAAAACTATTTTCAGGAGTAAATATATCTCTTAAATGTCGAAATCCTTTACTTTTCCGTAGAAAGGTAAAATTCTTTGGCACTTACATAGAGGAAGCGACAGGAGAATTGGGGGACCTATATTAAAACTCCTGCACTTTTTACTTTCAATTCATTTGTGAATATACAATTAATAAATATTTTTCTATATAATATTTCAACGTTCTATGCATAACAAAACGTTTATCGATGGAACGAGTAAGTATTTCACAATTTTTTGCACTCTGATTTCGTACTGTCATGCAAATTTTCGGAAAAACCGGAAGTGACATATTCAGAAGCGTATGTTCCTTAGTTACTAAATCCCCGTGGTGAAGGAGCGCTTACGCACCACGTCCATGAGACCCCCCCCCCCTCAGGGTATCCCATGGCGAAGGGGAGAAGAATTGCAGCTTCATTTTTACAGAGGCTCCCCGAAGGGCGGAAGTCTGACTTGGCCTCGACATGACAACATCCATGCTCGCTGGCGGGATTCGAACCCGCAACCCCACAATCCAGCGATCAGACGGAAACGCATGCCCCTGACCGCTCGACCACCGGATCGGCAGAAGCGTATGTGGACATCCTTAGTGAACACCCTAGCTCCTTTGAAATTCTATGCTGAATCCAATCTTGAGAAATAGATTGCGAATTCGGAGGAAAGATGTTGTAAAGGAAAAGTAAGTTTTTTTAATCGGAACGGCTATATCCAGAAACGGAAGTAGAAATTCTTAGTAAGACCCTATATTCGCACTAGAATTTAATGCGGAATCCGTATTAATCATCTTCTAAGTTCTATCTATATCGATTCTGTAAAAGTAGATGTTCCAAGGAAAATTTTTAACCGTAAGTAGAGAAGAACCGGAAGTTGAAATCCTTAGAGAATCCCCTAACACCCTTAGAAACTTGATGCTCAATCCATATTAGTCATCATTTAAGCTTTATCTAGAGCCAGACCTGAGAAATAGATGTTTCAAGGAACATTTTTTAACCAGAAGTGGGCATCCTAAATGAAACCTTTGCCCTGTCCAAATTTTAATATTAAATAAATATCAGTTAAATTCAGTCTAAGCTCTTTCTATAGCCTGAAAAATAAATGTTGTAAGGAAAATGTAAATTTTTGAATCGAGAGTGACATCTTGAAAACCGGAGGTAGAAATCCTTAGTGAGCCATTCTACTACTTCTAATTTAATGCTAAATCCACATTAGTCATTATCTAAGCTATATCTATATCCAATCCTGAAAAATAGATTTTTCAGGGAAAATTTTTGTAGCGATAGTAAAAAAATAACCGTAAGTGTAAATTCTTAGTAAATCACCCTACCTACTCCAGAATTTAATGCTGAATCTATATCAGTTTTCACCATGTCAGTTCTCATCCGTATCAGTTACTAAGCTCTATTTATAGTCAATTTTGAAAAGAGATGTTTCAAGGAAAATGACAATTTTCGAACCAGAAATGGAAAAGATCCAGAAGTGGAAATCTTTAATAAACCCCCTACACCTTTTGAATTTCTATGCTAAATCCAGAGCAGTCCTCTTTTGAACTTTATCTATTGTAGATCTTGAGAAATGGATGCCTCAAAAATTTCTTTTAGTAAAAACATTCACTGCCATCAATTATATTACTACGCTTTTGAGAATATGATAGAAAATCAAAAGCTGTACATGTAGTTGCAAGTAAAACTCTTAATGGGCTTTCTCCAGATGAATATGTATTGCATCGCCACTGGGAATAATACATCAGTTGTGTTAATACTGGTCATCTCTTTTTTATAATCACAGTGTTAATTTATTTTATTTTGGCGGCATTTTTATTTATCCCATAAAATTAATTATTTTATGGTTATTTTATGGCAATATCCCCAAATATACAACAAGCAAAAATATTTTAAAGCCAAAAAAGTTATGAAATTTCAAAGTGTTTATCGCCAAGTCTCCGCTGGACTGAAGTAGTACTTTTTAATGTAGAAAACCCTGTTGAGAAGGATCACAACCCTTTTCAAGTAAGGGTTTGGATTCTTTAACAGGGCATTGTAGACCTGAAAGTTTAGCTTTGGTCCAGCGCAAACGATTTTGAGATCTCACAACTTGTATTAGAAAGAAGAATGTGTTCCTTATAGCTAGCGGGGTGTTTTTTTCTTACCATGAAGTGGATCTTTTTGTGAGATTTCAATGCTATTTGTAGAAATGTCTACAAGATTATGTAACAATGATATAAAACTTATTGCAAATTTTATTATTCCGCTGAGCATCATCTGTTCGTGTTCTTTTAATTTTTGAAATTCTGCATGAAATTTATCATGATTTAAAGAAAACGTATTAATTTCCCACCAGAATGAAATGAGTGATCTTCTATAGAAATCGATTAAACTGCTCAGTATGTCCGCCAAAAGAAAAAGGCCAGAATGACAATGTTATTTTAAGTTTCAAAATATTAAATCAAATCTTAGTTCAAGTAGAAATTTTTTAAATTTTTTTAAATTTTATATCAAATTTCACTTTAGGTTTAAAAAATGTTTATACCCCCTCCCCCCCTTACCAGAACTCAGAAAATGAGCCACCACGGGTCAGTAGTTCATGCTTCAAAATCGGTTCAGAATCTAATGATTTAGGTTCATCAACACTCAAGAAATAAGGCTGGAACAACAATCGTACAAAGTGCCATTTTAAACTTTTTTTCTATTCGTGTACTGCCGCACTAATTGAATTTTTGGTTTGCTTTGATTTTCAGCTTTGCGACGACTTTACAGAAAGAAATAATCAAACATTTTGCTTTCTTGGAGGCTGAGCTCTAGACCCTGGAAATTAGGTTTGTCACATTAAGTACAATATTCACTTACCAGCTAAAGATTCGAACATGATGTCTTGGCAAAGCGAAACGCTACCAAGTTTCTAAAAAATTTGGTCCATAAATTATAAAGCTAAATCAATACATTTTTCCTCGCTCATAGATTAATGATTACCAAATTTAATCATAGATCCTTTTTTAACCATAGATTTTTTTTAACAGCTTAAAAGTTACAGACTTAGAATAATATCACGTCGAAAGCGAAGGTGCTATATGCACTAACATAAATAGCTTTATGCACTAACATATTTAGATTCTAACCTGCAGGTCTTACATAATCAAGAGTCTTCGTAAAGTACTGCTGTTTTAGCTCGAAATCCAACCATCGATTCACGTGACGGAGAACGTTCCACTGAACTTCTGAGACAATTTTTTTTCCTTTTTTATTTGAAGTGTATACTATAACCACTCACCCTCGTTATTTTTTATATGAAACATTTTTACTATTACATAATTAATAATATTTATAGATAAATTTTCATTACGGCTATTTTCTTTCGCAGAATAGATTCAAATATTTTTGAATGCATGAATCATTAATAACTTGAAAACTGCTGTTTGTCACTTAAGGAATTATTAGTATTAGTCAAATCCTCATTCCGTAATTTTATTTATTATCATCCTTCATAATTTAAAAAATACTATTTGTCACCTCTGGAATTATTAGTATTAGTCCAATCCTAATTTTATTTATTATTCAATCATTCTAATTTCTAGTTAAAATAATCCCATTTGTTCGACTCCTTATGATGATTGAATGATGCGAAAGTCTCATTTCCAAGAGAGCTTAGTGTTTTGATTAAAAGTGCTAAAACTTGCGGACGTTGGAAAAGGAAAAGGGAATCCGAACTAACCGACTACTACCAGTATTAAGAGGTAATAAGTCGCAATTTCAGCACTCTCTTGAAGTTAAGAGAACAATTTAATGCGTGGTAGTGTGAAGGAAATGCAATTGAATCACCTTAGCGACTTAAGCTAATTAGTTTGTACAGTTAAGAGTTTGAAATCGCTTCTGCTAGACAATTTCTATGAGAATATCATATATATGTCAAATTAGAAACTGATTATAGATTAATGTACGCTCCCATTGCAGACAACGACATGCATGTACCGGTTTCGCACTTATTATACGTTCGTTGATATGGAATTGACGATGTCTGCAATGGCAGTAAGAAAACTATGTGCCACAATTCTCGATTCTCTATGGGAACCAATAATTCAGACCTACCTTGAAAACAGCTTTTAGTTTGAATGAGTTTTTCAACCTTGTAGGCGAGTTTTGCGACTATAGATATATATTTTATTAAAGAACTTTTAATGAGGAATTTGATAA
Organism: Amaurobius ferox; assembly: GCA_951213105.1. Taxonomy (NCBI): domain Eukaryota; kingdom Metazoa; phylum Arthropoda; class Arachnida; order Araneae; family Amaurobiidae; genus Amaurobius; species Amaurobius ferox. The sequence goes on along the minus strand of OX578133.1, from coordinate 81,275,520 downwards.
TTTTGTTGAGCAAAATGGGAAATGAGAAAGGGATATTGTATCAGTTTTCTGACTGATAAGTAGGAAAATACCTGTCTAAGTAAAGAATTGAGTGACGTATCTTCGCCTGATAGACAGTGCTTTGTCCTATGAGCTATTAGTATGATTATTGTTCCATAAGAAATTGAAGTGCACAACTCCTTTTGATTTCAGATAAAAGTATGATAACGAATCAATAGTGGACATCATTCTGGTAGTTCTGGTAGTAGTAATTCCACTTCGTTTTTTTGACAGGAGACCACGTTTGAAGTATCCCTGAACACGAATCGAACGTTTTTGAGCCGATGTCTCTATGTGTATGCGTGTCCGTGAGACTGTGGAGATGATATCTCACGAGCGAATGGAACGATTTAAACGAAAATTCGTACAAAACTGCAATCTGAAATTCTGAAAACCTATAGTTTTGAAACTCAATTGAATGTTTGGAAGAACACCAAATTTTCGAATAAAGTTTAAAAAACATCATGAAAAATCAGAACCTTCAATAACGTTATATAATTAATCATTTCTTATGAAATTATTCATTAGAAAACGATGACATGATCTTTTAATAAATTTGTTTGAATAATGTGTGAGAACGCTAGCATGAATCGTTCTCGCACATCAAAAAATTTATCAAAAATCATACAAAATTAAAAAATATTAACTATTGTGAAATATGTTCAATTTTCATATCTAATATGTGATAAATTTGTTACCATCATTGTCGGGGACAAGTTTGTTCCATTCAAGAGGGAAGATACTTTGGGTAATAGTTTTGTATCTTGACGCTTCACAATTCGTCAATAGTTATTTATCTACTATAAGAATAACTTATTTCTCCATCCGTAACGCTTGGTGTATTTTTGGTGACAAATTTGGCGGAATATCGCCAATAATGAGACTTTTTTCAAATGTTGCTGAATAAACGAAAATGACGCCAAATTGATAAAAATGACGCCAAATCAATGAAAATGATGACTAATTGATGATAATTGAATATCTTTGAATGAATAAAAACATCTACTATAAGAATAACCTATTTCCCTGGCCATAACGTTTTGCGAAATGTTAGCTACGAACTTGGTAGAATATCGCCAACTTGACAATTTTTTTTTTTAAATGTTGCGAAATTGACGAAAATATTGCCAATTTGATAAAATTGTTGCCAAAATGATAAACATGACGCAAAATTAGTGAAAATGCAAACTAATGAAAATTCAATATCTTGAAAAATATATAAGAATATATTAAAAGAATAAACCATTTCTCCATTCGTAACGCTTGGCGAAAAATTTGGCAACAATTTGGTTGGATGTCGCCAACTCGTTGACTTTTATAAATGTTACCAAATTGACAAAAATGTCGCAAAAGTGATAAAATGTCACCAAATTGCTAGCAGATGTTAGCAGTATTTCCAATTTTTAAGTTCGATTTGCGAGATATATAAGATTATTTGTTACTTCAAAATAATATTACGTATCACCCAGAAAAACGCCCAATGTTAATGTAATTTTCAACGTTGAAAACATTCTGCCATGGAACTTGTCCGTCATTATTTCGCATTCAATAAAGTAAAGCAATTATGTAAAGAATGTCATGGGTTACCAACATCAGATTTTTTTACTTTTGGATCTGCTGAGAATTTCTTTTTTTACAATGCATTTTATGAGTTAATTATTTACAATGTTACGTCATTATGCAAGTTTCTTTACTTTAACAGTTTTAAAACTATGTAACTTAAGAGTAAACACATAATGAACGGTAGATATGTATTATTGAAATAGCTCAAAGTCTTGATTTAATATATTGAAACATTTCTACAATGTATGGTGAGAAGTGAGTGAGAAATATCTCTAAATATCAAACTAAACAGGCGAAATTGTTTTGCTGAAAATATAAAGCTATTTTCATATTATATTATAGGTGTCCACAACCGATTCTTATGTGTCCACTGCCAGAAATTTGATACCTACTACTAAATATATTGATTTACTTTTGATATTGATTTTTCTTTCATTTTAGAGTAATGAAACAGAAAAAATATGTTATCTTTTGGATGGTTATGTGAAATTTTGAAACACGGATGGCCATGTGGGGGTTAGTAAATTATGCCACTTAAAAAAGTACTGATCTACTTACAATCTATATAAACAAAATTAAAAATCTCTGTTTGCCTGTTTGTCTTATCATCACGGGAGAATGACTGAACCGCATGTGGTGAAATTTTGCGGGTAGCCTTAAAGTAGTTCTACTTAAAATTTAGTCCATGTTTCGAGTTTCCAAGACAGGGGTTGCCGAGATATGAATGAAAAACTAAACTTTCATTTGCTTCATCATCACAAGTGAAAGTCTGGACTAAATTTAATGAAATTTTGTGGGTAGCCTTAAAATAGCCCAAATTAAAAATTAGTTTATATTCCAAGTTTTTAAGATCAGGGGTTGTGGAGATATTAATGAAAAACGAAACTTTTCATAGGAGTTCTACTCTCTAACGCCCTGGTTCCTCCAAACGAAAAAGGTTGGGAATCGCTGGTTTAAAACGTGAAAGTGAATTAAAACTCTATTTATGAGTTTAGTGGGAGATTATTGCTAATAAGTCACATTTTGAAAATCGCAGGTTTGAAACGTGGATTTAAATGGAAACTCTTTCACTATGGTTCATTTTTCCCAGGCTCTTACTTAACAATGAAAAGTATTAAGAATTCAAAATAGCTATTTAATTATCAGAATTTTATGAGGAAGATTTTATCTTATATTATGTTGCTCAGCAACGCAATTAAATTAAAATTTAATTAAATGTGTTTGTTAATTATTTTATTTTTTTTTCGGTTTGAATAATAAATAAGTGGGTATAAAATATACCTTATAAATGAATAGTTTGATTTTTCTTTTAATTATATTAATTACGGACTGCGTACATCACTTTCATATATTTTGACAAAGAGTTTTCAAACTTGTATATTATGTTTAGTCAATAAACTCATATATTGTGTTTAACCAATAAACTCATTTACGCGATTGTTGAAATAAGAGTTGAACGGGTATATCTTTTAATACAATTTCAGTGTTTTGATTTAGTATATACAAACGGGATCAGGATGTTTTATTCTTCAGATCTGCAAATTTAGAGCTACGAATTTGTCGGGATATTGCTAACTTGACAACTTTTCTTAAACGTTGCCAAATTGATGGAAATGTCACCAAATTAATAAAAACGACGAAAATCAATGAAATTAATTTTGTTTATTAAAAGAGAGTACAGAAATAATGTTTTGGTAGCATTTGTTTGTTAGTCTAACCGTCCTACTTAGTAACACATTTAGTGAATTTTTAAAATGTCGCCAAATAGATGAAAATGTTTGTAAATCCATAAAAATATTTTGAAATTGATAAAATTGGGCTAAATAAATGAAATTCATTGTGTTTTGTTAGGAAATAGTATTGGGATGATGTTTCGTCAATTTGTCTCCAAGTAGGACTGTCAGTTCTGCAGTCCTACTTGGCGATAAATTTGGCGATATTTAAAATGTCGCCAAACCTTCCATAGCGATAGCATTATTCAGACGATATATTGTCCACCAATTTATTTGAAGAAAATGATACCATGTTGCTTAGCAACGGATTTAAATCCAATGTGTTTATGTGGCAGACGTTTATTTTAATTCTTTGAATAATAAAGATATGTATATAAAATAAATTTCATTGACATTGCATTTTTGACTGGATAATATCAACTGCGGTCCTCAGGTTTAAACATTATTTTTATTGATATTTTCGCCAATTATGGATTAAGATATTACTGATATTTTCAAGTTATTATGCCATTGTTCTAATATGGAAAAAATTGTTGAAAGTCATATATTGTACCTTTCACGAGAAATCTTCTACAAATGCACGGGTATATCCCCTAACCTACGAGAATATAAGTAGTACAGGTATATTGGTATATCTTGGAATCAATTACGGCCTTCTCGTATAAAGGTACGGGGATTATTGATATTTTCAATTTATTACATCATCTGTTTTATTTTGGCAAATATTTTTGAAACTCATATTGTAATACGGGTAATCTTCTCACGGGTATATCTTCTATTCTACGACATTATAAGTAGCACGGGTATCTTCCCATATAATTTTAACACTTTCATTTTGGCATATATTTGAATTAATTACTGTCTTCAGATTTAGAGATTTCGGGTTTATCTATATTTTCAATTTATACATGTAATCTACTAATGAGGCGTATATCTTCTAATATTCACGTATATAAGTAGTACGGGCTCCATACAATTTTAACGCTTTTATTTTGCATATATTGATTCAATATCATATTTTTTGTAAATTTGCTTACAAACGGGGCCAGAATGTTTTATTTTTCAGATCTGCTCGTGCAGATAATTTTGTATAGCGAGAACAGAGACTCTTAAACTACTTTTTAGGAGCATTAAATTAAATATTTTAACAGAATATTTTGATTGACAATGTCATGTAGTATCTCTCTATATTAAAAAAATGTAGCTGCTGCCTCCGCTGTTTGACAAAATTCTGGTTTCTCGAGATTCTTTTTTTCCTACCGCAAAAACTATTGCATATAAAAATATGAAATTTGTTGCACTTATATAAGCTTTGTGGAATACTCTGAAATAAACTGTTTATGATATATATTGTAGTTTAAGCAATATTTAATGTCAAAATCAAAGTCAAAATATTTGAGCTGGAGTTCTCGTCCTGAATGGACGAACAATAGCAAGACCACACATTTTTGCAGGCAGGTACCTAATTGGGTGAATGTTTGCGGAATAGAGGCTCTTTTATTAATTTTGATATATTTTTTGAGATATTTTACTTTGTATGCATTTCTGACGTGATTTTTTTTTCGTTTCGGCACGTATGCGACTTCTCTTTCTCGTACAACAAAAACTATTCCATATAAAAATATGAAACTTGGTGCATTTATAGAGAAAGAATTGGGTAACACGATGAAATAAACCATTTATAGGGATAGCAAAATATATTTTGAAAGTAGAATTTTTTACGAGAGATAGGTATGAAGCGAGTTCTGCCAGCGCAGTATGTAGGAGACGAAACTTCCCGACGAGGGTTTACGAAGCGTAACAAGCAAGGGGCAGAGCCCCTCTAGTACTATAGGATTGTGCGCATAATTGTGAATTTTAAATTTCTTTATATTATATACTCCATACGAAGAACGGGTATGCTGGTAGTCTATATTAATAAAATTGAAAATCTGTCTGTATATATGTTTATCTCATCATCACGAGAGAACGCCCGAACCGAATTTGATGAAATTTTGTGCGTAGGCTTGGAATAGCTACACTTTAAATTTTTTCCATGCTTCGAGTTTCCATGATCGGGGGTTATCTAAATATTAATTAAAAACGCACAGTTAAACCGTTCCTAGATATAGTATTATGCAGACGATATTTGCCCCCATAAATTTATTTAAAGAAAATAACATCATGTCGCTTAGCAACGGGTTTAAACCCAATGTGTTTATGCGGCAGACGATTTTTATGAAATGTTTTCCAATTTAAATAATACAGAAATGTATATGAAATAAATTTTATCGAAATTGTATTTTTAACAGGATTTTTAAAAATTATTTTGGGATTATTGATAGCTTCAATTTTTTATGCCATCTGTTTTATTTTTGGCAAAAACGGCTGAAACTCATATATTGTAGTACGGGTAATCTTCTGTTAGTGCTCGAGTATATCTTCTAAAATATAAGTTGCACGGTTATACCTTCCGATACAATTTTAGCCCTTTCATTTTGACATATATTGGAATCGATAACGGACCTCAGGTTTGAAGATAATTGATATTTTCACTTTATCACGTCATCTGTATTTCGGCAAGGGTTTTGAAACTCATATATTATAGTACAGGTAATTTTCTACTAATACACGTGCATATCTTCCAAAAATCGGGAATATAAGTAGTACTGGTACATTTTCCGATGCAATTTTAGCGCTTTTATTAGTGCTTTACAACATAGTTGAAATGTGTTTATGACTTTGTTCGCAATGTCTGTCCGTTAGCACGTTAACTGCCTTAAAAATGATTTTATCAAAATGAAATTTTAATATGTTGTTGGGACGGTCTGTGGGACATATGTAAATCAATAATATCACCTAATTAGTTTTAGATTGAATCCGGGTTGAAAAAATGAAATACATTGAATCCTATGCAACTTAATTTTTCAAACATTTTTTAAGCGAATTTAAAATTCACAAATTGCTTCGAAAGTTTCAGGAAATATTCAAATTAACCTATAAAATACATAAAAAGATTTTCATCAAAATATGATCGGTAGTTTTTTAAATAAAAATTAAATTAATAATTATACCTATATAATATGAAGTGATCACTTGATCCACTTCAAAATAAAATATGGCATCCATCTTTTTTCCCAGAGCAAAAAACCTGATTTTTAAAGTTCTTTTAAATTTATATTTTGTGTTTCATCGTCCTAAAATCCTTTATTTTTCCTTAATTTCTGTGCATCTATATTCTGCGCCAACGCAATTACAATATTCTTGAGTTTAAATGATCACCAAACTTTGATTAATTCTGCAACGAAGCCCAATTTTAACGTATGCAGAATGTAAATACATCTAAGATGAGTTGTATAAGAATTGCTGAATTTTTTTAACGCAAAATTATTTACCTCTGGAGTCTAGAATATAGATGATATAAATGAAATATATATTGATTTAACATAGAGAAGCAGATGATTTTATACCATTGTCTTTTCGATGAAGTTTTAAGCATGGAGTTAGAAAGTACTTTTACCTCCATGGTAAAAGTATAAGTTTTTAAGTTAAAGAAATTATTGTTGTATTGTGATAATTTTAAAAATATTGCAGCTGAATAAAAGGAATGGAATAAAAGTTTATGAATGAAACATTCACTGCTTTTACATAGCAGTGCGTATCATAGGTACGCGGTCGACATTCACTGCAAGAAAGAATATAGGTGATATGAATGAAATATATATTGATTTAACATAGAGAAGCAGATGATTTTATACCATTGCCTTTTCGATGAATTTTTAAGCATGGAGTTAAAACGTACTTTTACCTCCATGGTAAAAGTATAAGTTTTTAAGTTAAAGAAATTTTTGTTGTATTGTGATAATTTAAAAAATATTGCAGCTGAATGAAAGGAATAGAATAAAAGTTTATGAATGAAATATTCACTGCTTTTACATAGCAGTGCGTATCATAGGTACGCGGTCGACATTTACTGCAAGAAAGCTATTACAAATTATGGGCTTTTAGGAAAACAAGCGTGCTAATTGCCGAAAGCAGTTAGTAAATAATATCAGGAAAAACGTTTTCTCGTACTTCATTACAGCCGGAGAAAGTCTGACGTTACTGTAATACGCTCATCTAGACGTAACTTAATTTTTCATTCCTATCTCCTTGTGTTTTGCCTTTGATTGACTCAACATAAACAATCAGGAGCTCCTGCAAATGGTACAAACGAAGCCTAGTCCAGAAAGCTATATTTTTAAATATTGGTTTTACGGCAAAACTGTTTATAGCGTTCTAATTTTTAGAACTTTTTACCCCAAATGCTTACCAATCATGGAATAATTTACCAAAATGTGAGTTTTAATCATGTGAAAAGGGGAATGTATTGGCATAACAATCTTTCCCTTTCTTCTATTTCTATTTTGTTTCTTTTGATGAAGAAAAGTGTGGTGGGGGATGTTTTCGTTGACTCTAAATCAGGTCTTAATCGTATTATTTTTATGTATTTATTGTTGGGAGATAACAGGCGGTGGAAAACGTTGCTTCCTTAACAAAGGACTAAGCAGGGTACTTTTTTCCGCACAAAAGGGCAAGAGTGTGCTGCTCTGATAAAAAAAATGTAGCCAGGGCGCTGTGCTTTTCTAAAATAGCCTAGGGAGGTGTTGCCCATACAAATTAAGCTTCTCCTACAAACATTTATAATGGGGCCCCTCCCTTCATATTTGATTTTCATCGTTATGTGATTTTTTCATGTTTTCTCTCACAAAAATATATTTAAGTTTGCCCCCACCCCACCCCACCCTGAGTGGTGCCCGTACCCCCCTTCTATGGACAGGTCTACCTGAATAAAACTCTGCAGGGATGATAGTGGCAATTTTTCATTTTTCTATGTTCTAGTGTTTAGGCTGTATAATATTGTGTTGAAGAATTTTTACGATTTCTTGTAAAATAGTTTAGTTAATTTGTGGTATAATAAAATAAAAGTTGTTTTTCAAAAATTCAATGCTCGTTGTATTATTATAATAATACTGTTTAACCAGCCCTTTCAGATAAACAGTCATTTCAGCGACGGTGTGTCATTCAGGTGACACGAATATTTTCCTTCATAAAAAAAATATATTAAATTATTAGAATTCTAAGAAACTCTGAAGATATCAACCATGAATGATGTTATCTGCTTGGAATAATGAGGCCAGTAAAATCTATTTAGAGTAAAACTATGATAAATAAATTATTAAATATCTAAACATTTACACCTAAATCTAAAATTTAAAAATTTAAGCCTAAAGGGAAATTTCATTATAAAAAATTATATTTTTGCAAAATATTTACATAATATGTACACATTATGCATTAGAAATTATATTTTTGCATTGTTTACTTGAGTTGGTGTGCAAAAAATTTAGTGTTTTAATATTTTACACATTTTAGACACACACACACAAAAACATGTGCCACCGAAATGATGTTTTTATGAAGTTTACATCCAAACTATGCGTTAAAAATCCATTAAATCATGCTAAATAGCTCAGTCATCTATTAGAAATCTTAAAAAATAATACCAATAACTTAAAGCAAGACTTTCTAGAATTATAGAGTTGAAAAACACAGTTTTTGGAACCTGAAAATTGACAATTATCAGATATTCAGCCATATATATCTTCTAATATTCGAGAATATAAGCATTGCGGGTATATCTTCTCATACAACTTTAGTGCTTTTATTTTGGCATATATTGATTTAATTTCATATTTTTTGTAAATTTGTTTGCAAGTGGAACCAGGATATTTTATTTGTCAGATCTTCCTGGGAAGATAATTTTGTATAGTAAGAACAGAGATTCTTAAATTTCCTTTTAGGAGAATTGATTTAAATGTTTTAATAGAATTCTCTAAAAAACAATACCATTTAGAATATAATAGGAATTTACACATGATTGTGAATTTTAAGTTTTTTTTATATTATATACTCCGTGCGAAGAACGGGTATGCTGCTAATATGAAATAAAATCCAATAGATAGCTTTAAATACATTTTCTGATACATAAAAAATGTTATACTAGGAAATGAAATGTAGATATGACGAAAATAAAAAATAAAAAAGTATATATATATAATCAATAGGATTGTATTTTCAATTAATAGATGCTAGGGGCAACTTAAAAATTTCTATTGTTAGATGAATGACATATTGCTGTTTTTATGATAACGACATTATTATTATAAACAAATCAATTACACTTGTTACACTTTTTAGTAGCGTTATCTTTTAAGTGTTCTGAGTTTCCAAGATTAACCTAATTCCATTTGTGGTGTACATGAGTAGCCGTTCAGTTTGCTGTGTAGCTATTAGTGGCTTTACCAACGCCATTCCTAACTTCTCAAGAAATAGTCCCCTTCGAAGCGAATTATATCTTTTACGTTGCAAGAAATTTTAAGAACAGTCAGCTATACAATTCCAAAGAGGAAGAAAGCTATATGATCCTAGACTAATTCCCTTTTATGTATTATTAAGACCTCATTGATGGATTGAACTTCTTTTTCCATTAAATTTAAGTTGCAGGCTTAAGTTGTTCGGCAGCTATTGCAATTAATTCTTGTTCAGCAAATAATTGAATAGTTGATCTCTAGCTGACCAGATAACGCGTTATCCATTGGGTTGCTAAGACGTTTAGTTTTTCTTCTATGTGTGATGCGGACGATAGAAAGCATATTGCTATTAAAACCTTGTATACTGCAGTTAGGAAAACTTTCAAAGAGCTTATTGATATTTTCAATTTCTATCAGAGATACAATATATAGAATTAAAAAGAAATCTTAATATATGAATACAATATCCCTTTTGTAGGATTTTATTTCTCTGTTACTTATTTAATGCATACACTTAAAATACAAGCCGATTTTTTCTGTTATTCAACTTTTAAGGATCTGCGGAGCTTAGTTTAATTTTTTCTATTATTTGATGCCTGATAATTTCTAGGTAAATCAAAAAGTATCAAATTTCATTCCAAAATTCCACATTTTTAAAAGAAGCAGTTTGAAAATTTAGCAGTTTATGTAATGTTAGAAATTTATATAAAGAGTTATGACAAGGCGATCCTATTATCCTTGGCTAAATCAATTTTCTCGTAATACAAAGGCTACATGATTGATACGAGGCAAAAGTATTTTCAACAATGCGTCAAAAAGGTTTTTGTAGAAGCATTTTACACATCAATATATTGAAATGTATTGCAATTCGTTATATATTGCATCAATATATTGCAATTCGCAAGTTTTAATTGCTTTTTATGTGTCTTTTCCTGTTCGATTTTTCTGATTTTCTTTTAATTTTCTAATTTTTCTTCTTATATTCAATATATTTTTATAATTTTCCTAAGATTAAGGGTTTTACATGAACTCCATTTAAGATTCATTATTTTGCTTTTAGCTTCTAAATATATTATTTTTGAGTTTGCATAATTCATAGAGGTTAAGATATATATTGTTAACGACTAAATAACAGTAGATTATTATAATTGTGATGATTGTAAATAGATGGCGTAACCAGTACTAATATTTTGCAATTTAATCCATATATTCCGCATTCTATATACGCAGAAGTAGCTTCACTGTAATCCTGAGAGTTTAGAATGCTGTTAATGGCGATATTACTATAATACCCTGCATCATTACTGGATAAAAATCTGATGTGTCACAAGTGACTTACCTACCAAATTTTGTGAAATTCGGTCCATTAGTTTTTTAGTTAGAGTGGATACAAAATCTGCACAGACAGACAGACAGAGAGACACACACACACAGACGTCACGCTAAAAATGGTTTTTCGTATTCTAGAGGTCTCGAAACGTGTAGATCCGTCGAAAACTCGAGTTGTGATTTTCGGCATGATTCCTATACTTTCCCTATACATTACCATGTATTGCAGGGTAAGTAAAAATCTGATGAGGGAAGCACATGACTTTCCCTGCAGACTTATATTAACGTTATCTTTATTTTAATTAAATTTATTTCACTTTTAATTCAATTTTCGTTCTCATTCGGTAACCGGACTTATTTTCGAAGGTGGCGTAGAGAAAATACGGAAACTAAAATATCTCGAGAACGGCTAGTCCTAGTGTAATGGGTTGGCCTTATTATTTTCGTCGTTAAAAATTACGTATTAAACGAGCATTTAATGGATATATTTGAGTATACCTAGTTCTTTAGTTTAGATTTTGACGATTTTTGCGGGCCATTTTGCAAAAAAAGGCAGGTTATTTTTTTCCGAATCGTACCAAAATCTAATCAGCACCAGAGTAACCCACAAGTGACTCATCTACCGAATTTTGTGAATTTCGGTCCAGTAGTTTTCAGTTAGAGTGGATACAAGCTTTTGCGGGCCATTTCGCAAAAAAAGGTGGGTTCTTTTATTCCAAATCGTACCCAAAATTAATGAGCACCAGACTCGCTCACAAGTGACTTACCTACTAAATTTTGTGAAATTCGGTCCATTAGTTTTTAAGTTAGAGTGGATACAAAATCTGCACAGACAGACTGATAGACAGACAGACAGACAGACACACAGACACACACACAGACGTCACGCTAAAAATAGTTTTTTCGTATTCTAGAGGTCTCGAAACGTGTAGATCCGTCGAAAACTCGAGTTGCGATTTTCGACTTGATTCCAATACTTTTCCTATACATTACCATGTATTGCAGGGAAAGTAAAAAAGCCTAGAGATCTAAATATGATTTGATCGGAAGAAGCGGTTTTTGACAATTTTATTCACGGCCAATTTTGCATATTAGAGAACCAGTTTTTTTCCAAAATTTCTTTAAATGAGTAAAACACAATTTGCAAATTGGTATCTTTATAGAGAGCCCGTACAAAAGGATAAATTTTATTATTTTTATTAAATCGTGCCACTTGACCTGTCGTTATCAGAAAGTGTATTTTATTTGAAACATTTCTTAAATTATAACTATAGGTCTGCCTGTGACCAATTGTTCGAGAGATATTTAGCCGTGGAATCTTTACGAAGCACCCTGTATAAAAACTAATATGTTATTCCAAGTTTTAATATTAAAATGAGAAGCGACCAAATATTAATATGAAATGCACACAAACACACACAAAACACGTATTAAATTCGTAGAAAAACAAAATTGTACTTCACGAAAATATCATTCTTACAATATTAAATAAGACATTAAATATATATCTCAACGCATATAGATGAACTACAGCTCAATGAAGAAATAGACACTATTTTGATACTATCATCAACAAATATGGAACATTTTCATGCACTATTAAAAGTAAGACAAGGCAATTAATCATAAAGATTTCGGAACATGTTTCATGACACGCAATGTTGGGTGAGCAAAGCAGAAGTAAACGTACAACTCTTTGCAAATATTAGACACATTCATCATTTTGCGTGCATTATCTTATGTGATTGGACTGCTAAAAAGAGCTTTCTTTGTACGAGAAAAAATGATGAGATTTTATTTATGTTTACAGGATATAAATAAGTTCCAGTATACTTCCTCTTTATTATGAGGTTTGACGAGTTGGATATTCAATAAAACAAAGATGAAATTGAAATGTGTTTCACGTATGGAAATTTATTTAACAATTAGTATTCAAGTCTGTCAAAGACAGGGTAACTACACTTAAAATAATTCTGCAACTTTTTACTTTCCCTGCATTACATGGTAATGTATAGGGAAAGTGTTTTAATCTTGCCGAAAATCGCAACTCGAGTTTTCGACGGATCTACACGTTTTGGGATCTCTAGAACACGAAAAAACTATTTTTAGCGTGACGTCTGTGTGTCTGTATGTGCAGATTTTGTATCCACTCTAACTGAAAAACTAATTGACCAAATGTTATAAAATTTGGTAGGTAAGTCTTTGTACGTGACTCTGGTGCTGATTAGATTTTGGTATGATTCTCAATAAAGAAACCTGCTTTTTTTTTGCGCAATGGCCAGCAAGAATTGCCTGTATTCACTCTAGCTGAAAAACTATTAGACCAAATTTCACAAAATTTGTAGAAAATTCACTTGTAGTACAATCTAGTGCTGATTAGATTTTGGCATGGTTCGGAAAAAAACTGCCTTTTTGCTAAATGGCCCACAAAAATCGTTAAATCTGAAAATAAAAGAATACGTATGCTCAAATATATCAATTAAATATTTATTTTATACGTAGTTTTTGACGATGAAAGAATAAGACCAACCCCATTAAGCTAGAACTAGCCGTTCTCGAGATATTTTAGTTTTTTCGTATTTTCGCTACGCCACATTTGAAAGTAAGTCCAGTTACCAAACGAAAACGAAAATTAAATTAAAAGTGCAAATTCAGTGTAATTTAAAATAATTATGGCTGTTATTTTGTGCAATTAATCTCAATTTAATGAATTGGTGATGAAATAAATAGAACAAGAATATGAGTCTGCAGGGTAAGTTACGTGTTGCCGAATTTTCTTAATAAGTTTTATTAGTGCTTAACTATGTAGGTGCTTGGCGTGAAAAATAGCCATTATATACGAAAAATGGTTCATTTAGGTTTTGTCCCATGGTCGATATTATAAGTTCCAACGATTTAGCCTTCTAGGTAATTCAGTTTGGCAATTATATAGGTTCAGATTACGTGTATACACGTAGCACGTTTTGCAACTTATTAACGTGGATAATGATAGTTTTGAATCTCGTTGATGTGGAAAATGTTAGATTTGCAACTAACTAAAGTTTTTATGACAGTTTTGACATCATAGATCTTGATTCATAGGGACCAATTAAATGAAAGGAAAACAAAATTAATTCATAGTAACACTATAAAAATATGTAGTTTTAAATATTGGAGAATATGACTTTTGCATCTTATTGGTGTAGAGAATGTTATTGTAGCACCTAATTGGATGTGGTGAATACCAGTTTTAAACGCATAATTGAATAATTTTATGGAAGAGAAATAAAAAATCTGATGTGGGCAACACATGACTTTCCTTATATAATGCAATGAATTTACTACTTTTACAACTAAAAAAAACGTTATTCTTATAGTAGATACTTATATTCTTTCCAGGATAATGAATTTTCTTCAATTAGACGTCATTTTCATTGATTTAGAGTCATTTTTATCAATTTGGTGAGATTTTTGTTAATTTGGCAACAATTAGAAATGTCGTCAAGTTGGCGACATTCCGTCAAATTCGTCGCCAAAATCTCGCCAAGTGTTATGAACGGAGAAATAACTTATTCTTACAGAAGATAAATTACTATTGGCGTTCAAATACAAAAGTATTACACAAAGTATCTTTTTTCATGAATGGAACGAGCTAGATCCACGAGAATGATGTCACCCAATTTATCGCATGGTATTACATATGAAAAGTGAACATGTTTCTCAATGAGAAATATATATTTTTTTCATTTTATATGACTTTTTCATAATTTTTTTGAAAAATGTGCAATATATCGAGAATGGTTCATGTTAGCGTTTTAAAATTTATGCCAATCGTTTTCTAATGAAAAATTACATAAGAAATGTCTATTTGCGTAACTTTATGAGCGGTTTTGATTTTTTGACGATTTTGTCAACATTTCATTCGAAAATTTAGGGGGGGTTCTGAACATTCGATTGCGTATAAAAACAATAGGCTTCCAGTGTTTACGGATTGTGATTTTTGAACCAAATTTTGTTCAAATCGGTCCATTCGTTCGTCAGTTATCGTCTCCACAGACTCACTGACACACACACACACACACACACACACACACACACACACACACACATACTTTCACACACACACACACACACACATACACACACACACACACACACAGACATCACTCCAAAAATGTTTGATTCGTGATCAGGGATGCTTGAAACGTGCTCTCCCGTCGAAAACTCGAATTCGAATTTTCGACCCCATCACAATACTTTCCTTATACATTATGTATATAAAGAAAGTAAAAATAGCTGCTAATGTTGAAATAAACCTTAGATATACTAAGGTTGGATATATAATAACGTAAGAAATTTCTCTGTCTCTCTCTCTCTCTATATATATATATATATATATATATATATATATATATATGTAATATATATATACCAGGTGATCCAGAAGTCCCAAGACTTTTTAAAACTGAATAATTAGTAAACTATATACAGTAGAAAGATGCGGATTTCACAGAAATGCTTAGAAACGTGTGGGATTTTATTTGCCATAATGAACAAAAAAAGGTTATTATAGTCACAGTTTTGACCAACAGGTAGCGCTGGTGTGAAAGGTGGAACAGGTGGCGCGAAATAGTTTTGCAATGGTATAGTACAGTTTATCCAGAAGAAATAATCAGAGTCTGAATGTTGCAACTTTTCAATGTGACGCCCATCTTATAAGTACAGCCGTCAGAAGATGAATAACACCGTCCACAGCATCGAAGAGCATTCCAGAGGGTATCCCTGAAACATAATGTCGTATAGCATCTTTCAGTTGGGCCAATTACGTAGGCCGATCTATGTACACCCCTGACTTCAAGTAGCTTCATAGCCAAAAGTCACAAGTTGTAAGATTTGGAAACCTTGGAGGCCATTCTTGCAGAAAAGCAGCGACTGAGGACACGGTTCTCTCCAAATGACGATCAGGAGCAGTGATGTGCGGAGGCGCTTCATCCTGTATGAAGATTATGGAATGGAGCGCTTGCCTGTCTTGCAAGTGAGGGATGACTTTATTCTTTAAAAGGGCTGAATATCGCTCACCTGTCACAGAAACTGTTTGAAATGTACCCCGTTGCTTTTCTAGAAGAAAATATGCCAATGATCGAAGAATCTGTGAACCCGCACCACAGCCTGACCTTGGCTGATGAAGAGGTTTTTCCACCAATGCATGTCCACCATCTCATCTGTCCCTCTACAATAAATTGATCATCTACAAACAAATCATAGCACCTGGCTTTTAGTATGCCTGTCCTATCTGGGGGTCGGCTGCAAAAAGTCACGTAGAGAAACTGCAAGTCTTTCAAAATAAAGTGTTACGCTGCATTGTAAATGCACCCTGGTTTGTACAGAACGAGGTGATACACCACGATCTTAAAGTCCCACACGTTGCTGGGCAGATTCGGAAAACTTCACTAAATTTTTTCAGTTAAAACACTAGCAAATCCTGTTTGAGAAACGCAGATAGTAGCTACGGCACTTTCACACCTTCCTATCTCAGGAAAAGAAGGCCTAGATACCTTCTTTCCGGTCCTTCGGTGCCCCCGTGGAAGCGCCCCAGATATTCTACGCCCCAGGCAGAAGTTTCCTAACCTTGCACGCCGGGCGGCGAGTGATGGCGACCTGTTTCACCTGGCAATTCCAGGGTGAAATGGAGAAACCTGATTCGTCCTCCCCGGTGAGCTCTCAATCCATGAAAACAATGCCTTGCTTTGCTCGCGAATTTAATGCCAGCCCGGTCTTCCCTTGCGTGTGCAACAATTGCACAAGTCGCTTGTATATTTATATATAGGAATTTAAATTGTAATTTTGTAAATCCTTTAAATTTGTAAATTACGTGTATACTGCTGTAAACCTGTACTCTCTAATGTAAAAATCGCCTGCTCTAATTTAAACCTGCACCAGCACAAAAACAGTAACTTAAACTTAACTCATAACCTTTTAAAACAGTAATCAAATTAACTTTAAATATTTAATTTTAAAATAACTCTTAAAATCTATTCTCATAATTCAAAACTGCATTTTTGTAAAGTGAAATCTGTAACTTTGGACCCTTTGCATTCCAGTAACTTGGAAAGTAATATTGATCTTATTAGACATAAATATTGACTTAAATATTGATCTTATTAGACATATATAATAAAAAGTTGCGTAAGAAGAGTCTCTTTCCTTGTATATATATATATAATTGTCTTACTAGAATGTCACTGCCACACGTCTATCTTTTAGTATCACTCGAAGGTAATCCCTCAGTGTAAGCCCTCGAGCTTAATCTCTTACACCATACCACGACATTTACAGATATATTTTCTTCTTGTATTTGGCTTGAGTCTAAACTGTAATTCATCAAACCAGAAAACATGAACCCTTGGATGAGCCCACATGATTTATTGGGGGCAACAAATTAAATGGGCTGAATAATAAGTGGAAGAATCTGAAATTCGACTGATTAATGCTTAGTTTGCAGTCCTTTCTAACACCAATCTCTAAACTGTGTATACACTGGCCACAGGCACAGAATGATCGAAAATCAATAAGTCTGTCGTTATCCCCTCACACCCGATCCGCTTTGTTATAGAAGAAAGATTACGGTCTGTTTGCGTTGTTGTAACTCTTGGAAGACGTTGTTAATTTTTCAAATTTATTTCTTAATTTCTTAGTATTGCTTCTATAGGGTTGGTATCACTTACCTGGATACGTTGAGTCACTGGAATATGTATGTTAGAGAATGCACTTTTCCGAGATTTTCTACTCTCCCATTGTAGAAAAAGAAAAGGATAGTAGTTTGCAATTATGAAATGTATAAAATTTATATTACAAGTGAAAATATGGGACGCTGTGGTCACAAAACTGTTAGATCTTTTATTGTGATTATTTTGCTAGTCAGTGGTGAGGCGCACATTGTGAAGCAGTATACGGCTCCAGGATGGTGTGTTATAATATTCAAACTTCGCTTACATAATTATAATTATTATGTTATAATTTTCCTGGAAAAAATGATGTGATACCAATAACATGGATGTAAATTTAGATATAACAGTTTTTCAGAGCTTTTCCTTTGCCCAACAACCCTTGAAAATTCAATTAATTTTCAAAGAATCTGCCATTAGTGGGAAAGAGAATTTTTTTTCACCTGGATGTGACTTTTGACCGAAAATTGACTTGAAAACCACACGTACAGAAGATTGTCCTCCGAGTCACTAACAGGCTTACCATTTTGAAATTCCTGGCAGATTCCAGACGGGGCTGTTCCAGATCACCCTTGAACCTGACTTATAAAATTTTAATTTTGCCAATAATTACATATTGCTGTAAATCCTTCGTGGCCTTCTGACAACGCAATTTTAGCCTACTTGAGCGATTTCAAAATCAGACTTTACCGTCTAATTACTGGTGCGGTGAAGACAACTCCTACTGATGAAATGATACTTTGGGGGACCAGATCTATTAGGTAAATTATTGAAGAAAGTGCTCTTCTCTAGAAAATAATTGTAAGACCTCCGGACTACTTCTCAATGTGGAACTGTTTCGTTCACACCCACCCACCACTGGGGGGGGGGGGGGGAAACGGAGTCTTGAAACTTAGCACGTTTTTGTAGAAAAAGTCCTTAAGTTAAAGGAACAGCTTGAACTTCAGTTTAGACCCGAACAACTAACAAATGCTCATGCCACAAGTGTAAATAGTGATTTTCAGGAAAACTAGAGAAACGTATATAAACACAAAAAACACAATAATTCAACATACAATTGTACGCTGGATCCCATTCGTCAGTGCAAGAACATGCATGATGAAAACTTTGCCGAAATCCATAGTGACATCTGCTTAGTGATTATCTCGATTCCCTTTTAACTATTTTTTAAATATGTTTTTGTTTCTGTACTGATTTAACGTTTAGAAATATTGAGACGATATAAAACAGGATGAAAATATATATAAAGAAGTGGTAATTTATGTACAATTATTAATAATATATGAAATATTTATTGATATTTTCAAGGAAATAAACACGCGGTCTATCTGCAGTATGATTTTTGTAATTGTTTCGCGTGTTATTAATTTTTTAATATATTATGTAAAATGGTACTTATTTTTAAGTAAAGCAATAAAATTTAAGAACATAAATTGAGAATTTCGTATATTGCTGATAGGGGACACGAGTAACTGACGAGTAAGTGTTTCTCATTGTATTAATTAATAACAATCAAATTATTACTCAATACAGTGAGACAATTTGCTAAATTAAAAAATAAATGAATAAATGTCAGATTTCGTGAATCATAATTTAATTGGATCCCCATGCCTGCTAACCTTAGTAGAAAAAAAATAGAAAAAATGAGATTATTTTTGAGGGAAAAGCAAGATGGACCATTTTACAGTTAAGAAATAGGGATTTCAATACTACGTATGAGGAAGTAAAAATACATTGAAATTTTGATTCTTGTAAATGTTCAAATTAATCAACCTAAAGTAAAAATTTTACTTCAATAAATATATAAATCACATTCTGAAGTCCAGAAATAATACCTGCATTTTTCAATTGCTACCAGACGATCCCGAAATCCTACAGTAGAAATAATGCGAGATGATTGGCTGTTATGTTCGAGGGTGAAGTTGTTTATAGGGTTTCCAAGGT
Organism: Amaurobius ferox; assembly: GCA_951213105.1. Taxonomy (NCBI): domain Eukaryota; kingdom Metazoa; phylum Arthropoda; class Arachnida; order Araneae; family Amaurobiidae; genus Amaurobius; species Amaurobius ferox. The sequence goes on along the minus strand of OX578133.1, from coordinate 81,255,876 downwards.
CTAGTCTAAAGAAGTTCTTTAGGAAATGTTTTCTCGGAGTACGGTAAGAAGCAAACTGGATGATAAAGACAAATATGATGTCTCGACGTATTTTTTTATTGCGAGTATTTTACTAGTTTAGTAAGCGCACTGTTGATTTTTAAAGTTTAACAACTTCCCAATTGAATTCGGTCCAAAGAATGAATGCGGTTAAAAGAGCTTATTTAATCCGTATTACGCCCTCGAAGAAGTCGAAAAAGCATTAAATAAGCTTATTTATGGCTTATCAATATTTATCTAAGGGGTATTAAGTCGTTCAGAGAGCGAAAGGCGTATTTAGTGCTTACGTAGTCGCATTATAGCGTAGTGGTTGATGAGCTCTGCAACGGGCCTAATGCGTGTTACGAGTCCACGGAGTAAGCTAAGACGTGTTTTGGAGCTTATTTAGGGCCTATTACGTCTGCTTAACAGGCTGGGAGCAGACGGCGTGTGCTTGCGCCATGCGCGGCTACGCTTTTTGAAAAATTTGACGGATAGATTTTATTAATCCCTGCCTTAAATCCCCAGTACATTTTGTAGTATAATACTACTTACTAATCAGCGAAGTAGTGATCAATTGCTCTAAATTAACATTGGCGAAATTTTAGGCATTCCTATACAGTGGATTTTTATTCCGCGCAATACGTTTCCTCACAACCAGTAAATGTTTTCTGGATAGTACTAGTCTGAGTTTCTTTGCTCTACCTATTTTAATTAACTGCAATCAACTGCAGCTTTCTTGATTTAAGAAGTTGCATTTACAGATGTTGCATTTTTTAAGCGAAATCATTTTTTATATAAAATATACTTTTAAAATATTATCGGTACATAAGGGCTGTACGCAAAAATATTTTGCATTTAATTTTTCGTATTATCATACTTTGTGGGGAGATAGAATAATGTTATCCAATTTGAGCTTACCTAAGTGTTGTGCAAATGGTTGCAATGAAAAAAAAATATAATACGTAGTTGAAATACGTTGATAAAAGGAAAACATAATATAATAGTAAAACCTTTTCGAGTTCCATGTCACTTTCTGCAATATAATTAATTACTTTGTTAACAGTTTACTATGTATCTCCTCTAATAATTGTATAAAGGGCCTTGTACGTTAACTTTTACATATGAGCTCAGGCAGGGGATATAGCGGCCCAGCACCTTTAAGAAATTAAATAAATTGAAAATTCTGACAATTATGTTTAATTATAGAAAATTAACATTATTTAAGAAGTATCTTCAAGATTCAATTGTGAATAGCCAGGACATCTATCAGTTGTGTATATGGCCACGCACATACACTGTTGAAAACAATTAGAGGAGATTATGCTTTTGGAAATAAACTACGGATGAAAAAAGTTTTGTTGGCTAATATATGATCCATAGGTGTTGTAAGATATTAGAAAAGAAAATTGAGTACAGAACAAGGAATAATTAAATTTTATTCTTGTTTTTTGTCGGAAAACAAAAAATGCACATTTTGTACATGTTATAAAAACGAAAAAAAAATGTGATTTCTCGGATAAAAAAGAGTTTTAATAAGGGTTATGGTTTTCCCTGACCGAAAGCAATGTTGCACACCTATGAGGCATGGAATCAATGAGATTATCAAGAAGGGACTAGGGTATTTTTTTCCATTCCTGTAGAAGAGAGAGCGGTTTTTAGCTGCTGAACTGATTCTGGGGGTCTTAAGCGACCAGAAACCCTTTTCCCAAGAATGTCTCAAACATGTTCGATTGAGCTCATGTCTGGGAAACATGCTGGCCAATCCATTCGAAGGATTTCTTTGTCGAAAAGGAAGTTGTCCACTAGTCGAGCACGATGTGGCCTAGCTTTAGCATCCATGAGAATGAATTCATCTCTGATTGCTGCAGCGTAAGATACCACAAAAGGTCTGAGAATCTTATCCCTATATCACTGAGCTGTCAGTGATCCATTTCTGATAATGGACAGTTTGGTAAGGCCATTAATAGAGATACCGGCCCAGAGCATCTATCCGCCTCCTCCAAATCGGATACTTTCATTCACAAACGCAGGATTATTTTGAGTGCCACGTTCTTTCCAAATCATAATCCGCCTATTATCAGGTTGTACACTAAAGCGGGACTCCTCTGAGAAGTGAACATTGCTCCATTCATTTCGTCTCCATCTGAGATGCTCTTGTGCCCACATTCTGTGAGAAACACGGTGGCCCACTATTAAAGAAACACAAAGCAAGCATACAAACCAACACGATGGAGTCCGTTTCGAACAGTTTGCGTTGAAACGCTGGTACCAGTAGTCATCCAAAGGTGCTGTTTCAAAAGAGTGGCGTTCATACTGTGATTTCTTCTGGCCGTTAGTGCTAAATACTGATCCTTATTTTGTGTTTTTGCATGCTTACGACCTTATCCTGGTCTTTGGCTAACATTTCCAATTTTCAAAAACCGATTCCATAGTCTGGAAATGACACTCCGAGGGCTTCCGCTTCAACGGGTTTGGTTCGCCTCTTAACGACCGATGGGTCTCCAGGCTTCTGATTCGGCTAAGTTATGTTGCTGAGACATCGTATTAACTGCTACGAAGCCCTCAACGCATGCCAATTGTTTCTAATCTCTCCCTACATAAAGAATGCTGCAGATCGATTTTCACTCCTTATTTAAAGCGCGTAATTTTCAATGTCACAGACAAAATTTGCATATTCCGAAGTTTGTAAACGTGATAATTTTCCTTATTAATCTCTTTTCTTTCATTTCAGTTAAAAAATAAGTCGATTATATGACTGTTTCGTACCGAACTCACAATATCCCCTCATTGTTTTGAGCAGTGTGTTTATTCACTCTCATTTTTAGCACTCGGTGTTTTGAGGAAGGTATTGAAATAATGTTTACTTGCACAGAAAAACGTTCGAAAGAGAAAATGATAAAATGGTCTACTTCGGGATGAGATAGACTGTAATTTGGTGTACGGCTAAATAGTTCGAAAGGAAGAAGTGCCCAATTTAAGTTTTCCAATATTTTTTCTTTAGGGAGTTCTGCACACCAAAATGTTCAATTTGCAATAAATGTGAGACGCGATTTATTAAAAATTTACATTATTCAGGAGTTGCTTATTGCGAGACTGTTGATTTTCAACGGGGATTCGGCTAGTTGCTCAACTAATTCACAAAGAGGATAATCGTATATTCTCAATAGGGCCGTCTTTTACTATAGACAAATAGTCAAATGTTAAAAGTCCTCAATTTATAATTCCGCTCGAAATCGAGTTTTTTTAGATTTACAAATTTTGTGGATGTTAAAATAAGATTACATTATTTTCAGATTTATGACTGATTTCGTATATGCGTGTGTATTGTGTGATTATTCGCGCAATTGAAATGTATTGTACGTATGTGTTAACTATAACTGAAACCTGCCAACTTTAACAGATTTGTATGAAATTTACAGTTGATGACCGATTTAATTTTTTGTAAGAATTAAAAAAATAATAGTAGTTATTTTTTACACTATGACCCGGAAAAATTTTTATTTTGAAAGAGATAAAATATGTACATCTATATTTAGCAAATGATTGTTTTGAATGAAATTTTTTATAAGAAATACTACGCAATCAATTCCGACATGTAAACCGTTTTCAATAAAGTCTCCCGTTTATGATAATTTTAGGGATTGCAAGTCAATAAAAACAAATTATTAATTGACAATTACATAATTAAAATACTGTGAATTTGATGCAGTCTTAAGTTCCCTTTCAATATATATGAATAAAAGGAATATATACTGATTCAATTAATATAAATAGCAAATGAAAATGAGACAAAAGTTAATACACGGGAAATAAAATGCTGCTCACATAATTTAGACATTATCTATATATTAGATAAATCATTTAAAAACTTACACTGCTTCAAAATTAATACAGCTGAACTTTTTGAAAGTTTACATATTTCTGTAGAATAAAATTGCATATATAAAACGATATTAATGTTTATTGAACGTGATTGATTATCATTATTTTGATGTATAATTTTAAAAAGCGATGGGGATTCTTAAATATTACATGTACACTAACCGTAATAATTAAGAAAAATTTGCTTAATAGTTTTCAACGATAATATTGTTCAGACACTCAAGCTTTCGATTTGTGTTCAGGCGTGCATAAAGCAAGTTTAATTGTTAAAATCTCAAATTATAATTTTTAACAGCCCCACTTTCTACACATATATTATGTATACAAATTACTAATGTTTCATTGAAAGCTATATTTTCCTACGATGTTCTTAATAATATCTTAATTAAACAGTGATGATTCTAAATAGCTTTTATATGACAAGTACCCAGGTGAACACTATATTCCCACCTGCTTGCTCTCTATTTTTATTCAAAAAGATTGTGCTATATTTCTTTTGAAATACACCCACACTTCATTTGTATACAGTCATGTTTAAAAGTTAAGCATAGTTGCTGTTTATGTGAAAATTTCAGGAAATCTACATCAGAATGGAAGGAAAAGCGGTATGTGGGTGTAATAGTGTTATAGAAGAAGAAAACAATGCAAAACAAGGATAATAACGACTTTTATTATCCAAAGAAAAGAGTTGAAAGAAAAGGGGTCACAATGCGAGTGTGTCAACCTCATTGAAACAGAATGATTAAAACAATGTGATGCTGCAGTTTAATACGGTGTGTGGGAACCTCAGGTAGCCACGCATGCCGCACAACGATTTCCCATACTTTCGATAAGGGTCTGGATGAGTTGTGTGCTCAAAGAGTTCCAAGCCTCAGGGATAGCAGTTTTTCATCCCGGGACGGAGTTTGGTAGGTAGCGGAGGTCTGCAAGATGTCTCTCGAGCATATATCACACATGCCCTATTGGATTCAGATCAGGAGAGTTGGCAGGCCACTGCATGGGGTGAATATCTTCAGTTTGAAGGAAATCGTCGACCAAGGCCGCACTGTCGGGAGGCGCATTATCATCCATGAATATGAAATCAGGACCAACAGCACCTCGAAACAATCGAACGGTAGGCTCAAGGACTTCGTCTCTGTATCCTTGACAGCTAACCGACCCCGTGTCATAGATGTGGAGGTCTGTGCGGCCGTCCATCATGATGCCTGTCCAGACCATGACTCCCCCAAACGGAAAACGATGTCTTTCTGTGACGTTTCCCGGGAGAAAACGCTTTCCACTCTTTCTCCAGATCGTGGTACGGCGAGAATCAGTTTGCAGGCTAAACCGGAACTCGTCACTGAACATGACATTGCCCCACTGTTGTCCACTCGACTGCCGATATTCCAAACTCTTCTGTAAACGCGCGCATTTCTGTGCAGACGTCTGGGGGATGCAAACTGCTGGTCGTCTGACATAGAGACCAACGTGTCTGAGTCTCCTGTAAACAGTTTGTCTCGAAAGAGTGACTCCTGTGGCGGCTGTCAGGGATGAACCCAGTTGTCTGGCAGAACGGTTCCTCTGGCGTCGCACAGTTATCGCCAAATATCGGTCTTGCCGAGCGGTTGTTACCATTGGCCGACTTGGTACTGGTCGTCGGGCAACATCTCCAGTGGTTCGGAACCTCTGCTACAGTCTGGAGATCACACACTGAGGCACATTCAGAATTCGACACGCTTCGGTTTGGGATCGACCGGATTCCAGCATTCTAATAATTCGTGCCTTCAAAAACATGTTAAGTTGGCATTTTTGTGACATCTTACGTCCTTTTTTATTGTTAACAACGCTCCGTACCACAGCAATTGCGAAATGCTGCCTCAACTAGTCACTGTCGCCCGAGGTTGTTTTATACTCGTTTTGGCGTGCTCCGGTGCTTTGCGCATGTCGACATCGACTGAACTGTTTTGCATATGCACAATGATTTGCTTTTGTCCCACGATTCTCCACAACTGATTGTGAACCATTGTATCCATATTAACTCCGAATGTTTCGCATTTTGCGAATTATGCTTAACTTTTGGACATGAGTGTATTTTCCGTATCTTCCCTAAGTTGAAATAGTATATTAATGAAACGTAGTGTTTCCTTCTTGAGTCACTTCAATGTCAAAATGTTTGTGTAGAAATGTCACTGTAGAACGGCCAACCAGATTATGAGGAATTATCATTTTTGACTTGTGGTCAATCAGTAGAAGGTCTTTAAAAAAATACTAAATTGAACAATTTATGTAGGAATTAAGAAAGGAATTAAGGAATTAGGTAGGAATTTTGTAGGTCATTTGCCAAGAGAAAATCATTAGCATTAAAAACGGTAACCCAACAATTAAATTCAGGAACTTTTATGTTTATCTAATTGCAATGCATTTAAATAAGTTTTGAAAACTTGAAATGCATTCCCATTTTGTTGCCACCATTTTCATTAGGATATATCACGTCATAGGATAAATCACGTCATAGGATAAATTACAAATAAAGATGATGTTGTAATTTGGATGAAAGAATTAGATGACAACTTTTATGAATTGGTGCGCCTGCCAAGAAAATTTCTAAATATCTAGAATAATACTTTTCTGAAACAGTAGAACGTGCGACTGAGTGTGGTGTGTGTACAAGCTCAAGTCTCTTAAACTGTATTTGAAAATTAAATTATAGGTAAATTGTATGTTACACTAACCAGTTCCATTCACGGTTGGTGCGGGCGAATTGGTAGGTATCACACTAAATGTGACACCTACAAATTATAGCACCTGAAAAAAATACGGCGTGCTGGTTACTTGAAAGGAAGCTGAGGTCACTCTTGGATTTATCAACACGGAAGAATAAAGAAATATTATTGCATCGCCAGAATGGTATAGTGATTAGCATTTATATGACCAATTAAGATCGTCTATAGAAATGTTTGGTCCCTTCTTCAATTATTTATCGTGGGCTCACCTTTATATTTGATTTTCTCTTTTATGTGAATCTTTCATGTCTTCTCCAGCCTCAAAAAGAAAATATTGTTTGTCCGGGCTCCTTCTGGAACCCGGTCTCCCCACTCAAGTGGTGTCCATACCCCCATATGGACGGTTCTGACCCAAATTTAGATTGAGTTCCGATTTCGTCAGATTTGTTTTACATTGTGGCAGCACATGACTTTCCATATAATATGATGCAATTGACTTCTGTCACAGTGAAAAAATGATGTATAAGATCCATGGCACATCGTTTAAACGTTGAATTGCACATTTGGCGATGTTTCGGAATACAGCATGGGAACTATATTTCAAAGTATCCATTTAACTTATATTTTGCGCAACTCTAATGTGACAATTATCAATATTGTTAGCATATATAAATATTTTATTAATTCATCAGTTTGATGACATTTCCGTTAACTTAGCTTCATTTTTGAAATTTTAAAGATATTTTCGTCAATCTGGGGCTAAATATCGCCAGTATTTAGCTAAATTAGTCGCCAAGTTGCCAAATTTATAGCCAAAGGTACGGACAACCAAAGAGAAGAGCATTTGTTATACATAAATGACTATTGGCGAACTGTTAGGCGTCAAAATACGAAACTATTACACAAAGTATTTTTCCTCGTAAACAGAACGATCTAGAGATCACTGAGAATGATGTTAACACATTTATTGCATAATATTACATATGATAAGTGAATTATTTCACAACAATTAATACAGGGGGCAGTAGCCCAGTGGTTAGCGCGCGGGAATTGGACTCGATTGGCCCGGGTTCGATTCCCTCCGCTGCCGAAACTGCCGCCGTGTTCACGCGGAGTACGATCATGTTAAACATGTGGGTACGTAAGTCCTTCCGAGAGGTTGGTGGTAGGGAAGAAGGGCACAGTCCCTGTGGAGGCTGCCCTCACTAGGTTCCGGTCTAAATTGGGTGGTTCTTCCAGGCCGCCCAAACAGTTACTTTACACTTTTCTGGTAGGGTCGGACGGTCTGGGTCTAAGCAACAGTTACTACTTTATTTAATTTTATGTGATCCTTTTTTGATAAATTAATTTGAAAAAGTGTAATATCTCGAGTATTGTTCATACTACCGTTCTAAAGTTTATGTCAATCGTTTTCTAAGGAAAAAATTACATAAGAGATGAATATTTGCGTAATTTTATTAAAGATTTTGATTTTTTGATGATGTTTTCAAAAATTTCACTCGAAAATTTAGGGGAGGGGGGGATTCTGAACATTCGATTGCGTTTAAAAACTATAGGCTTCCAGTATTCACGGACTGTAATGTTTGTACCAAATTGTGTATATAACGTTCGTATATTTCGGTATAGCGTTCTAAAATTTGAGTCAACCTTTTTCTAATGAATAATTACATCAGAAATGATTTTTACGTAATATTATTGAATGTTCTCATTTATAATGATTTTTAAAAATTTCATTCGAAAACTTGAAGTGGGGGGGGGGGGGGGGGGAGTTCAAACATATGATTGCGTTTTAAAATCTACAGGACTCCAGTATTTATCGATTGTAATATTTGTACCAAATTTTGTTCAAAACGCTCGTTCGTGAGATATCGCATATCGCTTTCACAGACTCACGGACACATACGCTAACACACATACACACATACACACAGACACCAGCTTAAAGACGTTCTATTCGAGTTCAGAGATACTTGCTCCATTTTCGAAAACTTGATTTCGAATTTTCGACCCCGTTCCAATACTTTTCCTGAACATTATTCTCTGCATATAGGGAAAGTAATATGACTGATGATTTACACCCTCACTTTAAACCCTCTGCATGTCATTTCAAATATCTTTAAATTTTTTAAAAACAATTTTCTTCTAAAGACAAAAGTATGCCGATAAAACGGGATTAACATATTTTACTCAGCTTCGCAGAATCAAATCAACGAATGCTATTTCTATCAGACTAATGTTTCGCAATTTTTTTTTTCTGATCTTTCTATCCCTTAGATCTTCCTATCCCCATTTTTCTATGGGAGAAAATGTCAGAAAAAGCACTTGGAACCACTACTTATAACTGTCAAACGTGTGTTTGCCTTTTCAGACCCTCCAGAATTCCCGATGACATAGGAGGCTGAATCTTTACAAACTCATAGTACTGATTACGGCACTCGCCACGAACATAACGGAGCCGGTTTTGTTTATGTAAATACATTTATTTTTTTTATTTTTTTTTGGGGGGGGGGGAGTATTTTTATTATTTCAGTTGGTTCGTATGTAAGATTTAAAATTTTCTAGATTTGGTTACTTAGGACAGGGGAGGTTACAGTGATAATCAAAATATAAAATTCAAGAAATTTTGAAAAATTGATACTATAAAAAAACGTATAGAACAAAATAATTGATAATTAAAAGTAAAGCTGTTTGAAATTTTTGGGAGGAGGTATAACCTTCCCTGGTTACAGTCTTCACTAAACCGGTTGTTAATAAATTAAAATAACACCCCTTTCCCGAAGCCCACACCGAAAACAGCTGAAACGTGACCACGGGGCAGAACGTATTCGTGATAATTTTCAATTGAGAGAACTGTTTGTAACGGTGAGTACCATACATTGTTAAACAATATAAAACTTACTGAAAAGTTTCAAATTGTTCCTTAAGAGTGTTTGCTTTTTTGTCTTTGATAGGCTTAAGCACTAGTATGAAATAAATATGTAGATTTTATTACTCGAACAATGCATTTTCTTTGTACTGCAAAAAGTACCGCAATAGAATCTTCGCGTGATAAAGAGGCAAGTACATTTTTTATTTCAATTATGAACTTGAAATGCAGTTTGGATTTCATGTCTTCCATCATTTTTCAAATGCTTGCGTGATAGCAAACAATATAGAAAATATATTTAAAAACACATCTCCGAACGTGTTATAATGGATCTGGAAACGAACATGGTGAGTGTGTTTTGAGTAGTGCCCCTGTTTTGAGTCTTGGGCAGTCTTTACAATAAATACATATCTCCGCTAAGATTTATTTGTTTGTTCAAATCTTAGATATTTTATAGATCCCATTTTTCGGAGCGACTTAAAATATTTTTCAGGATCAGTTCCGGATTTTTGTTTAAGTATTTTTGAGAAAGACCATTTATTTTTATTACTTTGGCAAACGGTTTAAGTTTAGTTAAGAATTGCAAAATAGGAAACCATATACTTTCCGACGGCTAGAAAAACTAGAGATAAAAAAGAAGCCTACGATAAACTAATATGATCATAATAGGTATGTGGAACATTTGATAAAGAAATAGAGTCGTAAATATTCCTTTGTTAAATTGATTGCACCATACTTTTTAGAAAAACATCTCTAGAACATAATAAATTGGATAACATCGTAAAATACAGTAAAAATAGAGATAATTATAAGCATGCGTTCAGTCGAGGAAAAAAAGCTCAATCCTTGCTATTCAAGCATCGTTCATTGTTGAGTAAATTTAAAAATACCAGTGATTAGAAATAACCTATATAAATTCATGTGCGTAGGAATCGCATAAGGGGCCGTCTTCATATCTGAATGCGCACATGTTCGAAATTTTCAACTGCAACTCTCAATTTTGACGTCATAAACAAATTTTAGACCCCCAAATTAGTCCGCATATACATGTTCCTATCTTTCTTTGTGGTGATATGCAACACTCCAAAAGGAGCAATTTTCAGGGATCAGCTCCTACGAAAACTGCAATTTACAGAGCGAAATTTCGTTGATTGACCACAACTGTTCTAAAAAAGTGGGTCATTGACTATTTCAGTGAAAAACATTACTGATTTATTCTGATATCTCATTTTGTGTTTGAGAACTTTAAACCTTCTTCAAAAATCATCCTATGGGATTTTAAAATGATAGCATTAATGACCGAATTACACGAATGATGGAATCAGCACATAGTAACAACATGGTTTGGGTTTGCGCACCCCCTAATGTAGAAACTATCGGGAAACTGAAACTGTACATGCCATTCCTTTCGAACTATCTATCTGTACACCAAATTTGAAGTCTTTATCGCATCTCGAAGAATGGTTTTTCGTCATTTCAACTTTCGAACGTTTTTCTCTGGAGCACACCCTTAAACGAACATTTTTGAAAACCTTTTTTGTCTTGGGTGTTTTCATTAAATGATTACCGCATATACCTAATTTCAAGCCTGTATCAAATTTTGAAGCAGGCGTCTCTCATTTGTTCGTCGAATCGAACATTTCGATTCGCGGCATCACCTAGAGTAGCAAATATTGAAAATATGAAATTGCACACTTTCTTCCTTTTCAAACTTTCTACCCGTACATCAAACTTGAAGTTTCTATCCTATCGCGAAGCATGCTTTTACTATCATTTCACCTTCGAACGTTTTTCCGTGTTCAATTCCCTTAAATGAACATTTTTGAAAATTGTATTCATCTTGGTTTTTTTTATCAAATGATTAGCCCATATACCAAATTTCTAGATGGTATCACATTGCAAAGGTGGTGTTTTCCATTTGTTCGTCAAATTAGTTCGTCAAATTTATTTTGCGGCACCCCCTACAATAGCAAATGTTGGAACACTGAAATTGCACACTTTCTTCTTTTCAAACTATCTGCACGTACACTAAATTTGAAGTCTCTATCATGCTTTTCCTATCATTTCACCATTCGAATGTATTTGTACCCATCCCCTTAAATGAACATTTTTGAAAAACTCCATTCTTCTTGGATTTTCTATTAGATGATTCTCCCATATACCAAACATCAAGCCTCTATCAAGTCTTAAAAGGGGCGTTTCTCCTTTAATACGAAAATCGAACATTTGGGTTTGCGGTACCCCCTAAAGTAGAAAATATTGGAAAGCTGAAATTGTACACTTTCTTCCTTCCAAATTATCTACCCATACACCAAATTTAAAATATTTACCTGATCCTGAAGCATGTTTTTTCCCATCACTTCACATTTCGAACGTTTTTCTCTGGAGCATCCCCTTAATAGAACATTTCTGAAAAACTCTATTCGTCTTGGTGTTATCATTAAATGATTAGTCCGTATATTAAATTTCAAGCCTTTATCAAAATTTAAAGAAGGCGTTTCTCATTTATTCGTCAAATCGAACATTTTGGTGTGCGGCACCCCCTATAGTAGAAAATATTGAAAATCTGAAATTGCACACTTTCTTCCTTTCGAATGATTTACCCGTACACCAACTTTAAAATTTCTATCTCATTGCAAAGCATGCTTTTCTATCATTTCACTTTTCGAAAGTTTTGGTGTGGGGCAACCTATCTATAGAACATTTTCGAAAAATTTGATTTTTCCGGGGGGGGGGGGGGATTATTGTACGGTCGACCCGTGTACCAAATTGTAAGTCTCTATCTTCTCGGGAAGTGCCTAAAAAGCGTGACAGACGTACAGACGGTAATTTGACAATTAGTTTATATAGATGATTAGATGGCTTATAGAATCCCACTTACAAGTGTTAATCCTCCACCTCTTCTTTATCCATTCGATACAGTTGCAGAATTACGTTGATTAGGTTGCATCTACACTACACTTTTTATGCAAAATTTTATTTAAAATTTAACGGCTAAAAACGTCCGTTACATTAAATAAACCCACTTATGTAAAATGTAACACTTATGTAAGATGTAAACAGCAAAATATGTAGGATGAGTTGTATAAGAATTGCTGTATTTTTTTAACGCAAAAGCATTTAGCTCATGGAGTCTGCATATCTGATATGAAGGAAATGTTCATTGATTTTACACAGAGAAGGACGATTTTGTTCGATGAAGTTTTAAGCATAGAGTTTAATTGCTTGTAGCTCCATGGTCTTCATTTTTTAAATAAAATAAATTATTTTAGTACTGTGATGAATGAAATAAATGGGGAAATGTTATGAATGAAATGCTGCTTTTATAGGGAGAGCCAGGTGTGTTATTTTTTCTATGATGTCATTTGAATGAACGTCAGTTGTTTTTGATGAAGTGTTCAAATATAATAACTTATTGTAGCATTATGATGATTTTAAAAATATTACCGAGGAATGTATCGCATTTTAGAGATGTTTAAACCAGACAATTTATATTTCAAAGCCGTCATTTGAATGAAGTTCATTTTTTTCGATGAAGGTTTAAGTTTTCAAATATAATAAATTAATGTAGTATTGTGATAAGTTTTAAATAAAATATTACTTAGGAATGTATTGCATTTTAGAGATGTTTAAATAAAATTGCAGTGAAGTTAGAAAGTGTTTCATAATCAATGCTTAAAGCATGATTGATTTTACTTGTTCTAAACTGTGGAAGTTTTAAGCAATGTGGTTTATACATTTTTGGTTATACGGCGTATCCATTCATTTAATTAAAGTGAATATTATTTGCTCTTTCTACTTTTTTCCATTTTGAATCGAAATGAGTACTGTATTACAAGAACGGACAATGTTAGCCTCTTGAAAATTATATTGTTAAATGACAATTTGTGTAATTAGTTAGTCATTTAAATAATTTAATAATTTTAATGAGTAGTTTATTTCAATACAATAAAATAATAATAACAAAAAATAACAATTATAATAATAATGATATTAATAATAATAATAATAATAATAATAACGACAACAACAACAACAACAATAATAATAATATTTGAAAATGTTAAACAAGTATTTCTTTAATATTTTAGCATAATTATTTTTATTATTATTTTTAGCATAATTATTTTTAAGTTTTGAAAAAAGATGGAGGTATTGAAATAATCGTACCAAATTTTGTTTAAATATTTCAATCCATCAAGAAATGTTTTCAAGACAGACAGACATTAAAAAAAATTATTAATCCGTACTCAAGGTTTTCAAAACGTGTAAGTCCACCAATTCCCCTTACATATACTATGCATTATGTCTGAGCATATCGTAAAATAAAAAGAAAAGATAAACGAATTTCACCAAGCTCGTCTATTTTTTATAGAACTCGGTAAAAAGAGACTGAATTTCACTTAGTTTATCGTTACGTATTTTGTAAGTACATTTGAGGAAAAAACATTTATTTTTATCACTCCACCAAACGATTTAAGTTCAGATAAGAATTGCAAAATAAGAAACCATTTCTTTTCCCTGAGATCTAGATTTAAAATAAACCCGAAACGATTAAATCATCTCAAACTGCTAGGATACTGATGGGAGGCACTAATTTCTGCACGTTGACTTAAACTTTTCTCATTAATTTAATACATTGCCATAATTTCTTCAAATAGGCTTTGCGACATCTTCAGTTTCAGTACTTTTGCAAAACGGATGTTCGCTTACTACTTGGTATAATCGACATTTAAGAGAATATTAAATTATCCCATTCCTTTTCAGAACGCATGCATATTTATAAGTCATGTTAAACCGTAATCAAATCACGTTGGGTTTTAAATTGAATAAATTGTTTAAGTTAATTTAATATATAAAATTACAACCTTAATAACTTTAGTTGAAGTGATTGCCTGTAAAGCAAATTTTACGTAAGATTTTAATCTCTTGCTGCTTCAGAACTGAAATGTAGGAAGGGTAAATGCACCGTTGAATAAGGAATTTATGTATTTGAAATTATATGTGGATAGCGTTCTCTTTATTTGGATTGAGTGCAAATAAGAATTTATTTACTGTATAAAATGAAATATGAAAATGCTTTGTTCGAGGGATGATGCTTTACAGAGAATTATCAGCTATATTGTCAAAGACGTAATGTCTTTCTTGGAAAACAGATTAAGATAAATTGCTTTCTCATCTATATATGTAAAATTGGAAGTCTACATTTTTATTTGTTTGTTTATTTGTCTGTTTATTTGTCATATACATCCACAGTTTTTTAAGGATTTTTTTTCAAACTTGTAAAGATTATTCGGGTCACCTCGGGTAACCTGGACCATCTATCGAGTTTCTTAGAACAGGGGTTATCGAAATATTAATACAAAATAAGGCAAAATTGAACCTTCCATCGAAATAAAATTATGCAAACGATTTTTTCCCCGAAATTTTATTAAATTATATTATGCTGTTTAGCAACGGAATAAAATCCCATAAAATTAATCTTTGGGGGTAGATTCGCAAGCCGACCCGAATTTGAAAAATAAAGGAAACATGAACTGCTAATTAAAAAAATGTAGGAAACATGGCCCGCAAATTGAAAAAAATAAAGGAAACCTGACTCGAAACCGACCGCAAAAGGGATTGGTTTCGGGTTTCCTCGTGGGGTCGGGTAGGTCGGGTTAAAGTAGGGTTGGGGTCGGGACTGCTGGGTCAGATAGAGAACCCCGCGGGTGCCCTACCTGATGCAGAGCTCTAATCCAAGTACATTCTTTCAGCTATGTAAGAAATTAATTTGAAATCGGCATCCTTTCGACTATGAAAGGAATTACCTTACACATTGTACCAGCCCGGCCGTCCAAATAGCTGCTCAAGTCTTCGGACGAGTCGGTCGGTCTGGGTCTTCAACACATTGTACCAGAATTTCTGGTGCACTTTAGGGTACTTAAAGTCTCACTTTCACTAATTTCGCCTTTATTCAATCAGACTAGATAAATCGAAAAATTATACAGCATTTTTTTAAGAATAAAACGCAGCCAAAATAATGCAGAATTTACTTTCAATTTTTGCATCAAATTACTTTCATTTTCCCTATAAGATATAGTATATATGGAGGGAAAGTATCTTGATGGGGCCAAAAACCGAATTTCGTATTTTTATGGATTTAAACATTTTAAGTAGCACTGAATACGAATCGATAAGGATTTTTCTGTCATTGGGCACAATATCTCTTGAAAAAATTAATAACATTTAATGAAAATTGCGATAATCTTCGATTTTTGGATGCGGCGAAATAAGAATCCGATTAAGTAAAACTTATATATTTCAATGTATTTGACAATAAATAAATGAATATGAAGGAGTTATACTACGGATTAGGTCCAAAAAATTGTTAGAAAAGAACATTCTTCGATGTCAAGATAGCACATATGTTATAATAGGTTAGATCGCTAGGAAAACGATTTGTGTGAATATCGCTCAAAATCGTGCTTCAATATAAAATATCTTAAAAATTAATTCGAATTAAAAAAAATCTCACCAAGGTTTGTCGTATCGGGAGTTCAGTTAACCCAGTACCGAAATTCGCTGTTGTCCTGAACTTTAATTTTCCACTACAGACGATACACACAGACAGAAAGACAAACACCTTCTTTTATAATGAAAGCTAAAGGAATTGTGTATGAAGTGAACCAAAAGACGAAACTAATCATAAACAAGAGGATCAGGGCACTCTCGAGATTTTTTACGCGAAATAAGTGAGTATTCGATCTCTGAGCCAAAATGTATACATTTTAATTTTTTTTTTCATACATAATATACTCAATAACCTCGTAAAGTTGGTCCAAATGGTTTCAGTGGTTTTTGATATCATGAAGGGTCATAGATTTTAACAAAATATCATTTTGTATCTAAATTCTATGCATATTTCAGACATTTTTCTGAGTTCACATTTAGACAATATACGCAGTATACCACCAAAATTTGGTCCAAATAGCTTAAGAGCACAGGGTAAATACTTTCAATTTTCGATTTTTTAATTTTAATTTGAAAATATAGATTAGTCTTCTAAATCCAAATATGTAACTTTTATGCAATTTGGCATGTTAGAAACAAAGATATAATGGTTTTAGTAATGTTAGGGTATATTCATGTTAAGAGTAAATAAAATTTCAATTTTCTTTCTCAAAACATGAATTTTTCGCACTGGTGTGCAATTTTCTTAAAATTATTAAATAGTCTGATGTGTCATTTTGCAGCATGATATAATGAGATAAAATCTATATGCTGAACTTAAATGTTTTGTGTTCATTGTTAAATATTTTTAAATAAGCATTTATAACGACGAATATGTATATATTTATAAAATCACTAAAAATATTTCTTTTCATCTTTAACTAGAACAATTTTAACTAATCTTTAGATTATGCATGCAAAGCTTCAGATACAAATTTTGATTAGATTTTTTACAAAGTGTACCGGAAA